>JAZKJV010006568.1:0-242369 GCA_037367405.1 Ottelia alismoides
TCCCACTACCAATTTCCTAGACAACAATGTTGCATGGCCACTTTTTTTTAATCAGAAAAGGAGGAAATGCCCGTGATGGTGTCTGCTCCAATTGCGTGCCCATCTTGTAATATTATCTTGTCCCTTGCACTCATATTCATACATTGGCAAATGTAGATTGGCCTTAGGATATAACAAGTAGCTATCATATCATATATGTATATATTTGTCGTATATCCACACATTCTAGGCTGTATATTTGTGTGAACTTGCCACAAATTATGCAACTGCAACTTAAACCATAACATTAGCCAACCTAAGTGCAACTTTTATAACAAAGAGGAGAATATGAGTCCTCAAACTTTATATCCACAATCCATTGTCCAAAAGTGTATAAGTTTGGAAAATGTGTTTGAAAGACTTTTCATGTTCATTTAAAACAAATAGTTGAAGGATGAAAACATAGGTAAAAAAATTGGATTTTCCCTTCCACTTTATGTCTAAACTTAATCATGATCAGTTACATCTAAAAAGCCCACAATGTGGGTCCAATAACCACATGTGATTGAACACTTGTACAACTGATGCATATGGGAATTTGCACGGCGATGAACAATTAATTTGATTGTGGATTTTTCGATGGAGAAGAAAATGGAGGATTGAGAAGAGAGAACTCGTCGGAAAATGAGGGATTTTTGGAGAAGAGAAGCGCGAAGATCACGTGGGGAAGAAGAGAGACAGAGAGAGAGAGATAAAAATCTCAATTTTAATTATAATCTAACCTGTTTAAAACAATAGACTACCATCCCCTTTATATAGGAGGGGTGGGGTTACAAAAATAGGAATAAAATTCAAATTGACTCTAGTTGATTTGAATCAAAATTCAAATCCACCTTATCCTAATTTGACTCTAATTCGGAATTCAAAATTCAAATTTAGAAACCGACTAACTAATTTGAGATCACATACGATCTCTTTTATTTATATAATTGCAACAACTCGATTAATAATTAGACTCTAATTAATGACGAAAAATAAATAAATAAAATCCTATTTATCCGATTCACGCTGCATCAGTTCTCCTCCGCTTGAAAAATTCGACTTCCGACGAATTCCTTGATCTAGGTGCGTCGTTGGAGAATTCGTCCTTGAAATTGTAGCTTCAAATTCCCTCAATTAGATCCTTTTCAACGTTACGTTTGTAATTTCTTTCCACTGAGGGGTATGGCTGCAAATGTTCTATCCCCTCATTTGAAACAATTTTGTAAGGGGGAGCTTTTGGATATCCCCTTTGAATAAAAACTTTTGTAATGGGGGCCTTCCCTGCAATTTCTCCAAATTAATCTCCCATCCATGATCTTGTGAGGTTCGATTGCCCTAGAAGAGAACCCGCATGTTAGGGGTTCCTCGTGTCTTTCTTTGGCGGTGTACGGCGGTGGAAGTTTTGGATCCCTGGGCGGCGACGGCGATCACGTCGGACGCACGAACGATGGCAGTTGGGTCCCTGCAAGGGACGCACGGAAGAGTGTCGGGCCTCGAAACCTGCAAGGGGACAACGATGTCAGATGGAGAAGAGGTGAGGGATGGTGGCTCTTTGTGGGGAATAGCAGCAACGGGAGCTAAGGGTTGGGGATGGTGCAGGATGGTGGCGTAAGGAGTGGGAAGGGAGTTGGCGGTGGCGCAGGAGGTGTGGGGGAGTTGGCGGCGGCGCAGGAGGTGTGGGGGCGGCGGGATGGGGCAATGAAGTGAGAGGCGGGGAGGCTGGGGTAGGCGGCAACAAGGCTGGGGGTGCGAGTGTGGCAGGAGGGGGTACGGTGCAACGAGTGGAGGTGGTGGTGGGGCAGGGGCGGGGTCGGGTGTGATGGCATCGGGTGGGGGTGGTGGTGCTTGAGAGGCTGGTGGTAGGGGTGGCGCAAGGAAAATCGCTGGTGGCGCGTGGATTGCGATGGGAGAAGCCAGAGGCATAGGGGTGGTGTCGGGAACCCTTGTGAGGGTTGTGGAGGGCGACGAAGTCCTTTCTCCTCTGACTGCAGGTCTGAAATGACCTGGACAACAAGCATATTGTTGAAGACGACGATCTTTTCTTGGCCTTCTTCATCGGGAACTTGGACGGAAGTTTCACCGGCCCTTTTGGCAGTGATTTTGGCAGCATTCTCTTCTAGTTCGCACGTTAATGCCTCGATATTCCGCGGCTCTCGTATCCGTGACGCCAAAGCTTGCATATTGGCATAAACTTGGAGCATATTAGATAGTGCTTGTCTAACCTCAGCACGTCATGCACGGTCGTTGGAGCGAGATCCTTTGGTCTTTTCGCGTGAACGACGGGAAGGATCACCCGATCGTGAGGATGATTTAGATGCCATGCTCTGATACCAATTGATGCAAATGGAAATTTGCACGACGATAAAAAAATAATTTGATTGTGGATTTTTTTGGTGGAGAAGAAATCAAAGGGATTGAGAGGAGAAGACTCGTCGGAGAACGAGAGATTTTTGGAGAAGAATCGCGGAGATCGCATGAGGAAGGGAGAGACGAGAGAGATAAAGAGATAAATCTCAATTAATATTCAACTTCAACTGATACCAAATGATGCAGATGGGAATTTGCGCGGCGATGAAGAATTAATTTGATTGTGGATTTTTCGGTGGAGAAGAAAATGGAGGGATTGAGAAGAGAGAACTCGTCGGAAAATGAGGGATTTTTGAAGAAGAATCGCGGAGATCGCGTGAGGAAGGAGAGAGACGAGAGGGATAAAGAGATAAAATCTCAATTAATATTCAACTTCAACTGTCCCTTACAATAGACTACCATCCTCTTGTTGGAGTATTTGTTACGTGCGCCTATTGTGTCGTAGGAGGTTAACCCCATCCCAATGTTTAGTCCCACATCTACTAGTGGGTGGGACTTGGAGGCTCTGTGGAGGCTATATAAGGAGCCTCAGACCTCCTGTATCAGATGAGAAAAAGCAATGAAGCATATGACCATTTGAGGCTTCTCCCGTGGTTTCATCCCGCTCCTTAGGGAGTAGGGTTCCGCGTAAAATCATGGTGTTCCATGTTTATACTTTCTGTCATTTTGCTCTGTTTATCATTCCGCTTCCGCTTCCTAATTTTCTAACATGTATCAGAGCGGGTTGATTCTCGATGATTTGTTCTTGATATTTATGTTATATTGCTCGAGATTTCGATTCTGTGTTCTTGAAGATTATTTTGGAGAATATTGTTCATGTTATGGGAGATTTATTCAAAATCTCTAGGGTTTTCTGAAACCTAGATTTACATTTCATGATGATCATTCGGACTTCATCTTCAGTCCCAAAGCCCTAATCCAGGGCAAGGTTGCATCTCAGCATCTTGGCATCCCTCCTAGCAACTGGCGGCGCAGGGCACACCCTCGTCCCTGCGGCAAAGCCCTAGCCGCATCAGCCACTCTACAGGCGGTTACCTTCCAGGCGGTTCCCTTCCCCAGCGCGCGCACAGGTGGCGCACGGCCAAACTCCAGATGCAAAGCACTCTTGATCCCCCGGTCGGTGAGCCCCAAGGCGTACCTATTCATCGCGCGCAGAGACAACACCCCGGGCGCATCTCCAGCCCTGCGTACGAGCCCTGCACACGAAACCCCAGCCAGATTCTCTCCCGCACGCAGCCTGCGCGGTTCACAGGTGACCCCCTCGACGGCGCCTTCCTCTCCCGATGTCGCTACCCAAGCTGCGGCTGTCCCTGGAAGCATCGCATCTCCACATGCGGCCACAAGGTTTCCCCCTTCTCCACAAGCGATGGAGGCTTCAACGCCTCTCTCCCTCTCTTGGCGCATGATTGCCTAGCGCACCAACAGGAGGTCTGCGATTCCAGGCGCAAATCCGGCGCCTCCTCTACTCACCAACCCTTCCCAGGTGGCGCACGATGCACGTTTCGAAGAGGGTTCCCAAGGGGGAACCCTAAAATAGGCGTGGGCCTACAGTCTGCCCAAAGTTGGGCCGTTGTTTAAAAAAATTTGATGAAGGGGATGGTCCTGTTGGACCTATTTGAAAAAAAAGTGGGAGATTGTTTAAAAAAAGAGGAGTGAAAGGCCCAATGTGATAAAAAAATGATGAGGGGATGTTTACATTGAAAAAAAAAGAAAAAGAAGGGTGAGTACAAAAAAAATCATACGCAAATTGAAAAAAAAAGAAAAAAAAGGAAAAAGCCGATAAAAAAATGATGAACGGCTTAAAAATGTGATGGCTTAAAAAAATTTGAAAAGCCGCAATAATTTTTTTTAAATGTTCATGTTATTTTTCCACGTCATTGTCTTCTCCCAACTTAGTCGATGTTCATTTTCCGACAAGCATGGGAGAAAGGGGGAGTATTATGTAGAGACACAGGTCTGTTCCATGGTTACATGATCCAGATTCAAATGTCAGATTCAGAGATTCTCTAGGCTTGACAATTGTTGATCAGACTCTACAGTTTTTCAGATGAAGATTTTCCATGCACAATTTTAGATTCGATGTTCAGATTCCGAGTCTACAGTATGATGCGCAGATTCAAACTCGACATTCTGATTGGTCAGAGTCCAAGTTCGAGGCACTCCATGTTTGAGTGGCCCAATTTTCGAGTTCTCCAGAGAGAGACTCAATTTCAGACTCGCGCATGTATGCGGTCTTTTCAGATGAACACATGTATGCCATCAGTTCAGAGGTCCCCATCTTTTCTTGTTTTGTAGGCCAGAGTTTTTCATGTGAGCCATAGGGACTCCAGAGTAGAGGACAATTCCCTATGCCATGTTGGCAAGGCTTTTCATGTGGTATCATAGGTACTCCAGAGTAGTGTACCATTCTCTGTGCTAGATGGGAGAGACACAGTTCTCTGATGAGGAGACTATTTCAGACTCCATTCTCCAGCGACCGTGGACTCCGACGAGGATTGCACAGCCACGACCCTTTTTCAGTTTGGCCCTTTTCAGAGATGGAGCAGTTTTCCACATTATTGTGGCGGGCCAAAGTACTCCTACGAGGAGACTCATTTCAGTTGCAGTGACTCTGACATGCGTAGTCAGAGCACATGCTCTCCGACGTGGAGATTCAGCAGACTCACACTCCAACCCGTTCGTCCTCCTCACCTGCACGGCATGAGAAGCAACGCCCTCGACAGCAGCAGTTGTGCGCGTTGGTTGATATTGTCCGTAGTATCCTGTAGCGTTGAGTTGAGTCTCTTTCTGTTTGTCCAAGCCTGAGCATTGCATGCTCCAGCTTGATGGGGAGTGTTGGAGTATTTGTTATGTGCGCCTATTGTGTTGTAGGAGGGTAAATGGGTCCCTCCCGGATCCATTTACCCCATCTCAATATTTAGTCCCACATCTACCCGTGGTGGGACTTGGAGGCTCTGTGGAGGCTATATAAGGAGCCCCAGACCTCCTGTATCAGATGAGAAAAAGCAATAAAGCATATACCCCTTTGAGGCCTTCTCCCGTGGTTTCATCCCGCTCCTTAGGGAGTAGGGTTCCACATAAAATCATGGTGTTCTATGTTTATTCTTTCTGTCATTTTGCTCTGTTTATCATTCCGCTGCCGCTTCCTATTTTCTAACAACCCTTTATATAGGAGGGGAGGAATTACAAAAATAGAAAGTGAATAAAAATTCAAATTTAAATTGACTCTAATTGATTTGAATCAAAATTCAAATCTACCTTATTCTAATTTGACTAATTAATTAAATTCGAAATTCAAATTGAAACCGACTAACTATTTGATATCATACGCGATCTCTTTTATTTAAATAAAAATTGCGACGACTCGAATAAACGTAAATAAAATTAGCCTTTAGTTAACGAATAAAAAGTAGAAAATGAGGCCCTATTTATCCGTTTCACGCTGTATCAACAAGGTTGGTTGATTACATGGGTACATATGATTGATCATGTTAACTAGTTTAATCAATCAGACGATCTCGTGTGCTCTTAATGAGGGTCCTTATCTATACCTTCCATTTAATCTGTACACTAATCCTACAAGTTATCCATGGCTATCCTTGATTGATTAATGTAGGTTATTTGATCTATAACTCATAAATATGATTTAAGTTAGGAGTTTCTAGGGAGAGGCTTTGGTTGATCACTCGTATACATCCAGTGGATCACCAAAGGACCATTAGCCGCTGTTGATTGACCACACACTCTAAGATGTTTATGTTTAATTTGAAATCAATTATTTCTTTTATTTCATTATGATAGTATATAATGTGTACAAATCTATGTAAGTATATAAGAATATATGCATAAAATGATTAATATACTTAAAATTATTAAAATAAATAAATAAGCAAATAAAATCCGACTAAATCCGATTAGTCGCCTGAGTGTTGATTGATCATTTGTTAATGACCTGACCGATTGAATACCAACTACCAACTTTTACAAGCTTGCATATCGTGATCCTTCTTGTGTACCTATATTGACCCAGTCTGTGAAAAACATGACAAACACATTAATGATCATCTCTTGGATTTAAGGAAAACAACTCGATGAATGAAGGCCTACCGATCTCAAATGTCTCATGAAGGTGGGTTTCCTCTTTCAGCATTGATCATCCTGCTCATGACGTTTCCATACGTGCTCAATGTCTGTGAGTTCTCCTTCTTGTGGTCTTTTAGATAATGATACAATTTTAAGTTATGGATTTGTTTAAGAAAATCAGATTTATTCATCATTGAACTTTAATTGATAATTTCCTCTTTTTAGGTTTAGTTTTGATTTTTTTATCTATTGGCTTGTTAAGATAATGAATCAATTTCTTATTCGGCTTTAATTTTTTCCAGTTAGGTTGTTAGTACAATTAGTTTGGACTTTATAGTATTCTGAACTTTTAGGATAATAGACCCTTTGGTTAATGAAACATGTTGTTCGTATTGGAAATATAATTTTTGGAGTTCAACTTCGTTATCCCTCCCTAGTTTCGTTTTCTCGTGCATCTTTACAAATCTTTTCCAAAATCTCATGTGGCATGATGTGTTCTCCTCAGCTTCTGAATATATGTGCTTCCCTATCAAAACCCCATGCTATAACCACATTTTCGCCAAGGATGCAAAAATTGGTTCAGGCGGCGTTTAAACGGCCGTTTAAACTCATTCGGTCCTCGACCGACTGTATAACCTTTAATCGGCTATGTAAACGGTCAGACCGTTTAAACGGGTGTAATCGGCCGTTTACACGTCGTTTAAGCGGCCGCGTTTTGCATTAAGGTTACATAAACCCTATGTTGATTATGCTATCTACTTTGACATGTCACATTTGGATGAAGAAGTCATTGAAATTGACAATATCTGATCAAAATTGTGGATATGTGATTATATTTTTAAAGTTCATTTATACTTTTTTATTAAATATATATATGTAATATTTTTTATTAATTTTAAAATGTAAAACCGCATAGACTGTTTAATTTCCGTTTAAACTCCCGCATACCGTTTAAACAGTAATCAGTGACCCTACCGACTGTATACCGCATACCGTTTTTTGCAACCTTGATTTTCGCCTTCTTTTCCTAGCCCTCGATCTTTTCCCTCTTACCAAATTCATCCATCCGCCTCATGCATTACTTCCCTTACCCTTATTAACCATCTAGCACGTTTAATATTGAAAAAATTGTTTTTGCTGCTTATAGACAATGATATGTCAACGGCATGAAAGGCCGTATCGATATCGATATCGTATCGATACGATATTTCGATGATATATCGACGATATATTGCCGAAATATCGCCTATATCGACGAGCCTTTGTGAAGAAAATGCCTGGAAATCGGGATATATCGCCATATCGGTGCACATATCGGTCCCATGTCGATATCGATATATCGCCGATATATCGCGATATTTCCTTCCATGGTCAACGTCATTGCCTTGCTATATCAGCTTCCAACATCCCCCTCCCTCTCCCTCCCCATTGTTGAAGAAGCCAACTCGTCGAGAGATGCAATTTTCGAGAAGAAAACTTATGATGCACATTAGAATACTAAATTTTTATAAATTTGGTAAATAATCATTTATCCATTGATGTCCATTCGATACTTCTCTCCTTTTACGCATGCTATCAAAATTTTGCATCCATTAAGGTTGTTAAATGAATATATAATTCCCCCTTCAATGTATTTTATTTTTTTGAAAGAAAGAGGGTGTAGCCCCGAGTTGGGACCCATTGCAAAACTATATTAAAACAAAATTAAAGTTATTGTAGAGATGACAAGACCAAATGTCTATTTGTGGAAAATAGGTTCATTTCTAGCACACCAAATAGCCCATAGTGGAACAAAAGAAAAAGAGCTGTCCTCCTGCGAAATGCCACAAACCACCCTGATGGAGCTCTAAAAAGTAGTCACGTTCTCCACCCTAATCCATTGAATTCTTGCATTTTCCCAAGCCAATGCCGATAGTCTATACTTGAAAAACATACTATGTCGTCTACCTCTTCCTCGCATCTTGGGCATATCAAGTCCCCGTTGTAAATGAACTTTCTCTATGCATCTCTGTAAGCAATTTGCCATGTCTGAAAAGCCCAAGAAAAAACCTTAACATGCAGCTGTATCATGCTCTTCCAAATTATCGCACAATCACATATGAGGTCCTCCTGCAATGAGTGCTACGATTGGGAGAAATACCAATATGACTTCCTGATTGAAAGAGAGTCATTATCCCACAATTGTAGAGTATATGTTACTCTATTTTGTACCGTTTCGCATTTTCTCTTTTCTTTTGGACTCTTGATGTATTTTACCCATAGGCTACTCTCTTATATAAGAGAGCCTAGGGCGTATGGAATAAACAACTCTTTTATTTTTTCCACATGGTATCAGAGCGACGGTCCTAGACCGGAGTTCTCGAACCAAACCCTAACTGTTAACGCATATAATAGTTTATGTGTGTCTCTCTGCTATTTTATTTTTCAGTTGTATGCTTTATGTAATTTACCCATAGGCTACTCTCCTATATAAGAGAGCTTAGGGCTTATGGAATAAACAACTTGTTCGTTTTTCCCAACATGGTATCAGAGCGACGGTCCTAGATCGGAGTTCTCGAAACCCTAACCCTACCCTACCCCACCCATCGGCCTCTCTTTCTCTCTCCCTCTCATCGGCGCCGTCGGGGCTCATCGCAGCCGCATCAGCACCCCCGTGCACTGCTGCTGCTCCTGCGCTCCCTGCGCGAGTGCGTTAGCGCTCCTGCGCAAGTGCGCTGCGCACTGCGTGCCGCGCCTCCTCCGCCCACTGCGCGCGTGCGCTCCCTCTGCGCGCTGTAGACTCCCCACGCTGTAGCCCCCTGCCCTCTGCGCTGCGCCTCCTCTCCTGCCTGCCTGCGCGCTAGTCTTCGGCGCGTCGCGCTCTTCGCGCGCGATCCAGCAGGCGACTCCGCGCGTGATCTCTACGTGCTCTGATGCATCGTGATCTCAAATTATAGGGCCAAATTTATTTAATTAATTAGTCGTCAATTTTAATTATGTTTTTAGTGGTCGTAATGGTCTAATTAAATAATTGAGATCGCATGTGATCTCAACGTTTATTTCGTAGATTTTAATTTTAATTTTGGTCAGTTAATTAGTTAGAGTCTAATTAGGGTAATTAGAGGTCAATTTGAATTTGTCAGAGTCCAATTAGGATAAGTTGGTTGTCAATTTTAATTGGTTTACTATTTTTGTAACCCCATCTCTCCTATATAAAGAGATGGTAGTCCAAGGTGTTAGTGGGTCAAGTATGAATATTAAAAGTTGAGATTTTTATATCTCTCTCCTTCCTCCTCTCCCTCTCTCTCTACGCGATCTCCGCGGTTCTTCTTCTTCAATCCCTCGCTACCGGCGAATTTTCTTCTTCTCAAACCCTCTCTCTTCTTCCACCAAATACCCACCGTTCAATTTTTTCAAATTTATCGACGCGCCGAAATCCGTTTGCATCATGCTCACAGTTGCGGGTGCGCGTGATCTCTGCGCGCGTGCGCGTGGGCTAAGCCCTAGGGCGCACATCTTCATCTACATGGGTTTAGTTGCTTGAGGTCTACACGTGCAACTAAACCCGTCTATGTCATTGTAGACGAATCTTATCCTTCTGTCAATCGCTCCAGTCTTCAGTATCCAGTATATCAGAAAGCAAGGCGGATATCCCATCTATTAGCGCCTTTCGTGGTCCAGCGCCTATTGTAAAGATGGACGGTACGGACTATGAACTGTGGGCAATGCAATTCATGAGCATGATGAAGTCAACGGGTAAGAAGCACATTCTTACCGAACCAGAGCCTGCTGAGAAGACTGGAGCCAATGCCTCTTGGGAGGCTGATGATGCGTACGCTAAAGTTTGGCTATCTGGTACATTGGTAATTGAGATTGCCAATGACATTCTACATCAACCCACGACCAAGGATATGTGGGACATTCTGGCGGCTACATATTCGCAGGCGAAGAACGAGACAAAGATTCTGCAGCTCCAACATGATATATTCACTATAAAGCAGAATGGTCGCCATCTACATTCTCTCTACACATCACTAAGAGGGATGTTCGAGAATCTCTACAGCTTCATGCCCCTGATAGCCACGCTAGAACAACAGAAGACATACAGGAATGCGACTATGGTGGGCGTGTTCCTTGCTGCACTCGATCCAGAGTATGAGGCGGCACGATCCCAGATCTTGGCTGACTCTACTATTCCTCCCATGGAGGAAGCTTTCCATAGACTGAGTCGGATCACAGTTCCTTCCGTGGCCACGAATCCGAACACTTCAGCCATGGCAGCCAACAGGGGTCGCGAATTTCATCATCAGAGCCGTGGACGTGGACCCCGTGGAAGAGGAGGCCGCACTCGGCCAACATGTACTTACTGTCATCACGTTGGACACAATGAAGACACATGCTACTCGAAGCATGGATTTCCTGCATCTGCACGAGTCGCTGAGCAGATAGAGCCTGCATCTGCTGCTACTTTAGATCAGCGGTTCGATGATCTGGTTGCCTGTCTGAGGGGCATTATTCCCCTATCTGGCGCAACACCTACTACTGAGAGTCAATCTGATGCTGCTGCTTCTGCATCTGCGTCGACCAGTGCTTCAGGTAGCATACTTGCATTTACCAGTAGTAGATCAGATTCATTACCATGGATTATGGACTCGGGCGCTACACATCACCTATGTGGCGATCAGAGTTTACTTACAGGATACTCTGAGATTCCTCCAGGCCGAACAATAGTCATTGCCAATGGTACACAGTCCCCCATCACTGGTCAGGGGGAGATTAGATTGACATCTTCTATGCAGCTCAAGAATATGCTACATGCACCTGATTTTTCAATGAATTTGTTGTCATTTAGTCAGATTACGAAGGATCTACATTGTCGGGCGATTTTTGATCTATCTTCTCTTATTTTTCAGGACATCCATACGGGCAACGTGATTGGTCGTGGCTATGAGAAGGGAGGCCTCTACCGCCTGAATCAGACTCCATTCGCTGGAACCTCATCCCTTCCCACTGGACAAGCATCTCCTTTATTGTGGCGTCTGCGCTTTGGACATCTACCGCTTCAGAAGTTGCGTCGTGTGTTACCCCAGGGTCTTCCTCACACACCTATCCAATGTGAGGCATGTCAGTTGGGAAAGCATCACAGGTCGATCTTTCCCAGTCGTCCACGTCGGAGTAGTACCTCCAAGTTCGAGTTATTTCATATTGATGTTTGGGGTCCGAGTCGTGTACCTGATCATCAGGGACAGATTTTATATAGTTTTTGTGGATGACTTCTCTCGTGTGTCATGGGTATTTTTGATGAAAAATAAATCTGAAGCAGGCAATATTATTATCCATTTTCTGAATGAAATTCAAAATGTTTTCTCCATATCTGTGAAGTTTGTGAGAAGTGATAATGCCCTAGAACTGTGCACTCATGTTCTTGGCAACTATTACTCCTCAAAAGGGATTATTCACCAAACATCCTGTGCCCATACCTCTCAACAAAATGGAATTGCTGAAAGGAAACATCGCCACCTTCTTGATGTCACAAGATCACTTCTTATACAGAGTCATGTTCCCTACTCTTACTGGGGTGATGCAGTTCTCACTGCATGTTACCTAATCAATTGTATGCCGTCCTCTGTCTTGGATGAACAGATTCCGTTTTCCCTTATCTATCCTGGGAAGGATCTGTTCTCTCTTACTCCCCGTGTGTTTGGTTCAGTCGCATTTGTCCATCAGTTGTCTCCTGGTACTGATAAGCTCTCTCCTAGGGCTGTCAAGTGTGTCTTCGTTGGGTACTCCAGAACTCAAAAGGGGTACAAGTGTTTTGATCCTCTGCGTCGACGGTATATGGTCAGTGCAGATGTTACATTTTTTGAATCTGTAATGTATTTTTCAGCCTCAGGTGATCAACAACTACCTCCTCTGCCTACCGATGCCATATACATGACACCACCACCTCCAGCATCGTCATCACCACCACAACCGTCACCACCACCACCACCAAAAATCCCTGTCTCACCACTACCGTTCCATTATACCCGCAGGTATCCTCCCGCTCATGGTCATGACTCGTCTACTAGCTCGCCTATGGTATGTAATGAAGATACTTCTATCGATGGATCTAATGATATTTGTGAGCAGGGTAAGTTGCAGGGGCCAGATGAGGACACAGTTGATTTAGATGTTCCTATTGCTATACGCAAAGCGAAGAGAAGTTGCGCTACATATCCCTTGTCAGCTGCGGTGTCATTTGAGCGACTATCTGGGGATTTCAGGAACTTTGTTGTGGCCCTGTCAGCTGTAGATATTCCACGGAATTATCAAGATGCTCTGCAGGACAGTAGATAGCGGTTAGCAATGGAGGAAGAAATGACGACACTTCAATGTAGAGGAACTTGGAGTCTAGTTCCTATACCTCCAGATGTGACCCCGGTGAGCTGCAAGTGGGTGTTTACGGTGAAGCACAATGCAGATGGTTCTATTGACAGATACAAGGCACGCCTTGTTGCACGTGGTTTTACACAGACATACGTGGTGGATTACCTTGATACATTCTCGCCAGTAGCCCGTCATTCCACTCTCCCGATCTTGTTGTCAGTTGCAGTTAATCGAGATTGGCCGCTGTATCAGTTGGATGCGAAGAACGCGTTCTTATATGGAGATCTGCAGGAGGAGGTCTATATGCAACAACCGCCCGGTTTTGCTGTTGAGGGGGAGTGTTCCAAGGTGTGCAGACTTCATAAGGCTATCTATGGCCTTAAACAGAGCCCCAGAGCATGGTTTCAGAAGCTCTCAGACCTCTTTGAAAAACAAGGATACAAACGCTCCAATGATGATCATTCCTTGTTTGTACAGAAGACTTCTAGAGGTATTATTGCAATTATGGTTTATGTAGATGGCATCTTGATTACAGGAGATGATGAGCAAGGCATAAAGCAAGCGAAAGAAAAGCTGGGAAGCGAATTTGTCACTAAGGATCTTGGAGTCCTTAGATATTTTCTGGGACTGGAATTTGCCAGAAATCCATATGGATTAGTAATGTCGCAGAGGAAATATGTTACAGATCTGTTGAGTGAAACAAGTATGCTTGGGTGTCGGCCTGCTACGACACCAATGGATCCCAGCATGAAGCTCTATGATGATGACACAGAGGAGGTGGACAGGAGAAGATACATAGAACTGGTAGGCAAACTGTTGTATGTCACGATCACTAGACCCGATATATCATTTGCAGTGAGTCGTGTGAGCCAGTTTATGGAGCAACCACGTCAGGTTCATATGGATGCAATACATATGATTCTTAGATATCTCAAATCATCTCCAGGTGCAGGTTTGCTATTCAAGAAAGGAAAGGGGATTTCTATCTCAGCATGTGCGGATGTAGACTATGCAGGATGTCCCAAGGACAGGAAGTCCACCTCAGGGTTTGCTGTCTATGTAGAAGATGCTCTAGTCTCATGGAGGAGCAAGAAACGGTGGTAGCTAGATTTAGTGCTGAATCCGAATATAGGGCTATGGCCCATGCTAGCACAGAGATGATGTGGGTGAAGGCTGTACTTACCGACCTATGTCTAGATGTACCACTTCCTATGAACTTGGAATGTGATAATCAGGCAGCCTTGTTCATTGCAAACAACCCAGCATTCCATGAGCGGACCAAGCATATTGAGGTTGACTGTCACTTCATACGTGACATGATTCAGAAGGGGTTCATTGCTACATCTCATGTTGCCTCAGAGAATCAAACTGCTGATATATTCACCAAGGCATTACTACGAGGTCCATTCCAGAAGTGTGCGTCCAAGCTGAGCATGATTGATATCTATGCTCCATCTTGAGGGGGAGTGTTAACACATATAGTAGTTTACGTATGTCTCTTTGCTATTTTATTTTTCAGTTGTATGCTTTATGTAATTTACCCATAGGCTACTCTCCTATATAAGAGAGCCTAGGGCTTATGGAATAAACAACTTGTTCGTTTTTCCCAACACTAACCCTAGCCCCCACCTCCAAGCCCTCCGCACCGCCGCCTCGGCCTCCCGCACGGCCTTACGTGCCGCTTCTCGTGCGGATTTGTGCGTCGTCCACGTTCTTTACGTGCGTCTCATGCGCACCCAGGCACCGCACCTCCTGTGCATCCTCCGGTGCGGGTTGTCCAAGCGCGTCGCCCACGCCTCCTCCTGTGCGTGTGCGGCCCCGGTTAGCGTGCGCGTGCAGCCCTAGCTTCGCGCGTGCGCACGAGCGCATACATCGGAGGTTGTGCGCATCTCGGCCCTCCTAGGACTTGCGAGCAGTCTCGTATCCTAGGGTTCGCCTAACCCTAGGGTACCTTTGTGATATAGGGGACTCTAGCTCGAGTTTCCAAGTCTATGGGTTTGGTTGCTTGAGTCTACACATGCAACTAAACCCGTGAATGTCTGTGTAGACGATCATATCTTCAGTCTACCACCCTAGTCTTCTATCATCATCATGTCAGAAAGCAAGGCAGATATTCCATCTACAAGCGCCTTCAGAGGTCCAACGCCCATTGTAAAGATGGATGGGTCAAATTACGAATTGTGGGCAATGCAGTTCATGAGTATGATGAAGTCAACCGGCAAGAAGCACATTCTTACTGAGGAAGAGCCTGCTGAGAAGACTGGGGTCAATGCCTCATGGGAGGCAGATTATGCATATGCCAAGGTTTGCTATCAGGAACTCTGGCAATTGATATTTCAAACGATATTCTCCATCAGCCCACCACAAAAGCAATGTGGGACATTCTGGCTGCTATATATTCACAGGCAAAGAATGAGACGAAGATTCTGCAACTACAGCATGACATCTTCACAATCAAATAGAACGACCGACCCTTACACTCATTATACACGTCTTTACGTGGAATGTTCGAGAAGCTCTACAACTTCATGTCTCTCACAGCCACCCCTGAGCAACAGAAGATGTACCAGAATGCCACTATGGTTGGTGTATTCCTAGCAGCTCTTGATCCAGAATACGAGGCAACACGTTCTCATATCTTAGCAGATTCTACTATACCTCCGATGGAGGAAGCATTTCATAGACTGAGTCGTATTACTGTTTCTTCATCCACTGCAAATCAGACTGCCTCAGCCATGGCAGCGAATCGAGGTCGTGGAGGTCATCATCAGTTCCGTGGTCGTGGACCTCGGGGCAGCGGGGGTCGTGTTCGGCCAACATGCACATTTTGTGATGCAAATAAAATTTGAAAATGGAGAAAAATAATTTTCAGTGGAAGAAATTTAGAAAGGGGAGGGAGAAAGAGAATAACGTGCCAGTTGCGCGCGGTTTTGGAGAAGACTCGCGAAGATCGCACTTAGAAAGAGATAGAGAGAGACGGAGATAAACTCAATTTTCATATATTCTCAGCTTCTCCTTCACAAATGCCTACCATCCCCTTTATATAGGAGGGGAGGAATTACAAAATTAGAAATAAATTCGAATTCAAATAAAATCCACTCGATCCTAATTATTCTAAACGATTCTACTTGACTCTTAACTAATTTTATCTACCAAAAAAGTTGAGATTACAATCTCAATTTATTTAGAAAAGATAAGCAAATTAATTCAAATAACTAATTATGGATGGAAATCCTTAATTTGAAAAATCTCCAAATTAGCCCTCTGCTTCAATTCGATTTGCCCTACCAATTTGGGAATGATTGCATCAATTCTCCTCCGCTTGAAAAATTCGTCTCCTGACGAATTGCTCGTTCTTCGTTCCGTCAGTGGAGAATTTCACCTGGATTGGTTGAGTAGATAACCTCGATTTTGATCCTTTTCCATGTTACGATTGTAGTTTCTTTCCACTAAGGGGCATGGCTGCAAATGTTCTACCCCTTCATTTAAAATACCTCCATAACATAAATTATCCTTCAATTGTCACTTTAGATAAAATTTCATGTGAGGAGGGAGATGCATGTAATATTTCCAAAATATCTCACCCCTTAATTTAGGGGATTCGGCAGGAGAGAGCTCTCCAACTCTCGTTAGGGTCTGGTTCACTCTATTCCTAAGATGGCGGCAACAACATCTGGGGAAGGGAGACCACAAGCGACGCGCGTGGCGGGGTTTCCCATTGGCGCAGCCTACCTACGCGAGGGGAAAGCATCTACGGTGGCGGGATGATCCCCATCGGAAATTGTGGCTATGCCGAGCTCGCCTGTGGGGTTTCCATTGGAGGTGGCTGCATGAGTTGCGCACGAGGAGGTGTGCAGGTGGTGTCCCCGAACTTTGAAATTGCCGGCAATGACAGAGCCTGTTGCGCGTGCAGGACCTGCCTCGACTACGACTGTGCATTTGAGGGCTTGGAACTTTAGGAAGATGGTGCTACGTTGGAGTTGATGACAAGGGAAGCGAGGGCATCCGCGGGAAGAGGGAGTATCTAGCAGTTGGCGGGAGCGAAAGATGGGGATCCGCTTGGACAGTAGCTTCAACCGTGAACACATCGAGGATTTCGTATCTTTCATCTGCATGATCCTCATAATATATGTGCCCCAGATCTTCATTTTTTGATTCCTGGACAGTAACTTCGACCTCGAATTCATATTCTTCATCCGCACTTTCATCAAAAATCGGCCCTATATCTTCATTTTTTTGAGGCTCCCCTATATCTTCATAGTTTTGTTGCACAAGAGTTGCATCAATAAAATATTCTTCGGGACTGAAAATACCTTCATTTTCTTGGCCGAAATCGGTTTGAACAACAGGTCCAGTGTTCTGATTTTTGTTGTCGATGGGCAAATTTTCATCGATTTTCACGTTCAACCATGCTTGGACATTGAAACTTGATAGGAGGCGATGCTTGAACTTCCTTGAATGCGAACGTGAATGCGAGCCATGGGAGAGACGGCTTAAATCGTATTCCATCCCCCAATATGTGATCGGATCGTCGAATCGTAAGAACGATTCGGTTGCCATGCTCTGATACCAATTGATGCAAATAAAATTTGGAAATGGAGAAAAATAATCTTCGGTAGAAGAAATTTAGAGAGGGGAGGGAGAAAGAGAATAACGCGCTAGTTGTGCGTGGTTTTGGAGAAGACTCGTGAAGATCGCACTTAAAAAGAGATAGAGAGAGACAGAGATAAACTCAATTTTCATATATTATGAACTTTTCCTTCACAAATGCCTACCATACCCTTTATATAGGAGGAGAGGAATTGCAAAATTAGAAATAAATTTGAATTCAAATAAAATCCACTCGATCCTAATTAATTCTAAATGATTGTACTTGAGTGTTAACTAATTTTATTTACCAAAAAAGTTGAGATTACAATCTCAATTTATTTAGAAAAGATAAGCAAACTAATTCAAATAACTAATTATGGATGGAAATCCCTAATTTGGAAAATTTCCAAATCAGCCTCTGCTTCAATTCGATTTGCCCTACCAATTTGGGAATGATTGCATCATTTTGTCATCGTTCTAGGCATACTAAAGAAACATGCTATTCCAAACATGGAATTCCTGCTTCTGCACGAGTAGTTGAACAGATTGAGCCCACATTTGCTTCATCTCTGGATCAGCGCTTTGATGATCTTGTGGCCCGTCTGAGGGGCATTATTCCTCGATCCGGTCCCGTTGCATTTGTACCTGCTCCTGATAGTCACTCCGATATTGCTGTTTCTGCATCCACCAGTACCTCAGGTAGCACTTATGCATTTACTAGCAGTAGTGGATCATATACTTTAGAGTGGATTATGAACTCTGGTGCCACACATCATCTGTGTGGTGATCAAGGTCTTCTTACAGCCTACCGACAAGTTCCTCCAGGCCGTACTGTGGTTATTGCCAATGGGACGCATTTTCCGATCACTGGTCAGGGGGAGATTAGCCTGACACCCTCTATGCGCCTCAAGAACGTGCTGCACGCACCTGATTTTTCTACGAATTTATTGTCCATTAGCCAACTTACAAAGGATTTACATTGTCGAGTAATTTTTGATCCATCTTCTCTCATCTTTCAGGACATCGTTATGGGGAACGTGATTGAGCGTGGCTATGAGCAAAGCAGCCTATATCGTCTCAGTCGGACCCCTTATGCCGGAGCCTCCTCTCTACCTGCTGTCTCCCCCTCCTGTGGCACTTGCGCTTTGGACATCTACCGCTTCAGAAACTGTGTCGTGTGTTACCCCAGGTTTCACCTCACACATCCATCCAATGTGAGGCTTGTCAGTTGGGAAAGCACCATCGGTCTACCTTTCCCAGTCGTCAGAGTCGGAGTAGTAGCTCCAAGTTTGAGTTGTTTCATGTCAATATCTAGGGTCCTAGTTGTGTTCCTGATCATCAGAGACACATGTTTTATATATTTATTGTGGATGATTTCTCTCGTGTGTCTTGAGTCTTTTTGTTAAAGAATAAATCTGAAGCAGGGAATATTATCATAAATTTCATTAGTGAAGTTCGTAATGTTTTTTCTGCATCTGTAAAGATTGTGAGAAGTGATAATGCCCTGGAATTTTGTACTCATACTCTCTCCAATTATTTTTCAGCTCAAGGGATTATTCACCAAATATCATGTGCATATACTTCCCAACAAAATGGAGTTGCAGAAAGGAAACATCGTCATTTACTTGATGTCACCAGGTCGCTTCTCATACAGAGTCATGCCCCTCATTCTTTCTGGGGCGATGCTGTCCTAGCAGCATGTTATCTCATTAATCGTATGTCGTCGTCTGCCTTAGGTGAGAAGATTCCTTTCTCCCTTGTTTTTCCAGAAAGAGAATTGTTCTCCCTCACTCCTCGTGTGTTTGGCTCGGTGCCCTTTGTCCACCAGTTGTCTCCAGGTATTGACAAGCTCTCTCCTAGGGCTGTCAAGTGTGTTTTCTTCAGGTACTCCAGAACACAAAAGGGGTACAGGTGTTATGATCCATTGCACAGGAGATATTTTGCTAGTGCTGATGTTACCTTTTTCGAGTCCGTTATGTACTTCTCTTCTACATGTGATCGGTTGGTATCCTCTGACACAGATGAAGCTATATACATGCCACCACCATCACCCCATCCACCACTACCATCACCACCTCCACCACTTCCATCCCCTACACCTCCTGTTATCGTTCTTGTTTCCCCATTGCCATTCCACTATACCCGTTGACCTGCTTTTGCTCATGGTCACCGCTCATCATCTAGCTCGTCTGAGGTATGTTCTGAGAATATAATCAATATTGATGGATCTGACGATTTACCTGAGCAGGATGTGTTACAAAGGCCAAATGAGGATGCAGTTGATTTGGATCTTCCTATTGCACTTCAGAAACATAAGCGCAGCTGCACGTCATATCCTATAACATCCACTGTTTCTTTTGATCGCTTATCTGGAGAATTCAGGAGCTTTGTCATTGCACTATCGGCGGTGGATATTCCACGGAATTACCAAGATGCGTCGAAGGATAGTAGATGGCGTTTAGCCATGGAAGAAGAAATGGCTGCTCTTCAGTCAAGAGGTACCTGGAGCCTTGTTACTGCTCCTACAGATGTGTCTACAGTGAGCTGCAAGTGGGTCTTTACAGTTAAGCAGAATGCATATGGCAGCATTGACAGATACAAGGCACGCCTGGTTGCTCGTGGCTTTACACAGACATATGGGGTGGATTATCTTGATACATTCTTGCCGGTTGCTCGCCATTCCACCCTACGGATCCTCCTCTCTGTTGCGGTTACTCGTGATTGGCCACTATTCCAATTAGATGTCAAGAATGCATTTCTATATGGTGACTTGCAGGAGGAAGTCTACATGCAACAACCAAATGGTTTTGCTGTTGAGGGGGAGTGTTCTAAGGTATGTAGACTTATAAGGCTATCTATGGCCTTAAGTAGAGCCCCAGGGCTTGGTTCCAGAAGCTATCAGATCTATTTGAAAAATAGGGGTACAGACGTTCCAATGCAGATTATTCCATGTTCGTACAAAAGACATCCAGAGGTATTATTGCAATTATGGTGTATGTAGATGATATCTTGATTACATGTGATGATGGACAAGGAATTCAGAGGGCGAAAGAAATGCTGGGTCGTGAATTTGTCACCAAGGACCTTGGAGTTCTTAGATATTTTCTAGGATTGGAATTCGCCAAAAATCTTCATGGGCTGGTAATGACCTAGAGGAAATATGTCACTGACCTGTTGAGTGAAACCAGAATGCTTGGTTGCCGACCTGCCACTACACCCATGGATCCCAGTATAAAATGATATGATGACGACACTGATAAGGTGGATAGGAGAAGATACAGAGAACTGGTGGGCAAGCTTCTCTATGTTACTACCCGATATCTCTTTTGCTGTTAGTCGGGTGAGCCAGTTCATGGAGCAACCACGTCAGGCACATATGGATGCTATACATATGATACTCATGTATCTTAAGTCATCTCCAGGAGCAGGTCTGCTGTTCAAGAAGGACAAGGAGATTACTATTTCAGCATGTGCAGATGCAGATTACACAGATGCAGATTACACAGGATGTCCCAAGGATAGGAAGTCCACCACTGGATTTGTTGTGTATGTCGGAGACTCTCTGGTCTCATGGAGAAGCAAGAAGCAAACGGTTGTAGCAAGATCCAATGCTGAGTCAGAATATAGGGCTATGGCCCAGGTCAATATGGAAATGATGTGGGTGAAAGCTGTTCTTACAGATCTATTTATAGAAGTCACTCTTCCTATGGCTCTGGAATGTGGCAATCAAGCTGCCCTATTTATTGCAAATAATCCATCATTTCATGAACGAACCAAGCACATTGAGGTTGATTGTCACTTCCAGTGTTCATGAAATCGATCGCACGGGCCGCATATACGGCCGCATATGCCCGTGCGGCATGCAGAACACACCGATTACATGAATCAGTGCATTATGCCCCCTTCCCGTATATGCCCCGCATATGCCCTGCATACTGCTCCAGCAGCTCCAACTTTTCAATCTTCTCATTCAGGTCCTTATTTCCGTAACTCTGCCTCTTCCTTCATTCTATTGTAAGAATATGACATGCATTTTGTATACAATTGCAATGCATTATACCATTATGTATATGCAATGTTTTATGTTTTCGTCATGTATTGTTTTCACAAGTATATGTAATATATCGTTGAATATTTTTATAAATGCGGATTGAGGTTTTACTCAAGTAGTGCATGTATGTGTATTGAAGTTTTGTTACAACGAATCATCTAATATGTGAAGTTTTTATGGTAAATGTTTTTTGTGATTAAATATGAGGTAATTAAAAGCATATAAATACCCATCTAACATGAACCGTTTTTCTTAATTCTTCTTTAACTCCACTTAGATACATAAATTCAGTGGTAATGTTATTCATAGATATTTATTTATTTTTAAATTAAAAATTAGAAAACCGCATAGAACCGCATATACCCCACATATGCCCCCGCATACCGCTTATTCGGTATTCGGTGACCTGTTCGAACGCATACGCATACCGCTTTCCTGAACCTTGGTCACTTCATACGAGATATGATTCAGAAGGGATTTATTTCTACATCCCATGTTAGCTCAGGGGACCAAACTGCATACATCTTTACCTAGGCGTTACTTCGAGGGCCGTTTCAGAAGTGTTCGTCCAAGCTGAGCATGATTGACATCTATGCTCCACCTTGAGGGGGAGTGTAGAGATATATGTTACTCTATTTTGTAACGTTTCGTATTTTCTCTTTTCGTTTGGACTCTTGATGCATTTTACCCATAGGCCACTCTCCTATATAAGAGAGCGTAGGGCGTATGGAATAAACAACTCTCTTATTTTTCCCAACAACAATTAGTGATCACATTCGCTTGAGGAGACCTATGCATCCTCCTTATCATTGGTCATGGCCAAGAAATCCTTCAATCTATGTTCTGTAAAGTCTTTAGAGAAAGGGGGAGCCCTACTACCTATCATCCATGTCTGACTAACCAAAATATTCTTATCACTAGAAAATGCTAAAAGTCTTGGATAGCAATTGGCTATCCTTTGCCAGTCCAGTCATCTAACCAAAAGCAGAACAAATTGCCGCTACCTACCACTGGTCTACGCAGTTCAGTCATCTCTGGCAGGATACTCGAAATACCGTACCAAACTTCCAAAGGGAGGTTGGTAGTCGAATACATTGAGTTATCAAGGAGCCGTCAATACCATATATGTTTCGCACCAGATGACACACCACATCTTCCTTCCCACCTAAAATTGAAGCACCCATTTCTCTAAGAAGACTATATTCATACATTCAACCTTCAGCAAACCAAACCCACCCTCCTTAGGCCACGTCCCAATCAACCTCCCTTCTCTTGCCTCCCATCCCTGCAGAAAAAAAGTCTCATCATAGGCTCAACATTCGTTCGCACACTTATTGGTAGTAACCTAGTGGAACAGAAGAAGATGGCAATTGTTGATAGAACATGCTTAAACAGTACCAGTTTCTCGCCTCTGTATAGCACCGTCACCTTCCATCTAGCCATGTTTCTATCAGTTTATCCAGCAAAGTGCACCAATTCAACGAACGCAATCTGCATCCGACAAGTGGAAGGTCCAACGGGGAGGACAAGAACTGGACTATGCAGCACCGATATGATCTCTTCCACCTCGTCCTGAGGGAGCTCAAAAGACACGAACACTGACTTTTCCTGTGATAATGATTTTATACTTTTCTTATTTTGAAATTTAGATAATAATTTTTATGCCTATCTAAAGATCTTTTCCTTGGTGGAAAAACTAGTTCCAACTGGAAATATCATTTTCATAGTTTATCTCCATTATCCATCTCTGACTCCCTTCTTCCTTGGCACATCTTTTTAATTTTCTTGTAAAACTCCTCGTAGTTTGACATGTTCCCTCTCAACTTTTGCATCCCTGTACTTCCCTACCAAAATCCATGATACATGTGTGTTTTCTCATTCTTTCCCTAACCCTCTGTCTATTTTATCTCACCATGTTCATCGACTACATCAGATTAGAAGACAAAGGGAAAAGGTTTTAGGGTTTTTCATGGAAAGATTGGAGGAGGGATCAGATCGTAGGACTATATAGTATATATTTATATAATATGATGCTCTTCAAGCAACCGAGAGCCTAGCTCAACCTTATTCTTGGCCATGCGAGGTTTCGATTTGAGTTATTGAGTCATAATACATACTATTTTCAACTTCCTCTCAATGCTCCTTAGGGTGGCAAATCCACTATTGTTTCCAGGAATCTGAATGTTGAATGTCCGCTATTTAGTATTATCTTGTCTTTTGCATGCATGTCCATACATAAGCAAGTGCATTTTAACTTAGGATATTAACAGGCATTTGGAGCACATCGTGTATAAAATCATGTGTTCCACATCTTTTGGGTTGCATATCGCATATTTTGGGTTGTATATTGACATGCATACATGTGAGTCATGTGCCCATACCATGTAACGACTACCTAGACCACACGACTGGCCAACCTAAGCACAAGGACATTTTTTATAGGAGAGGAGTGAAGATGGCATGTCATCCATAACCTTTATATCCATAGGTCATTATCCAGAAAGATTTTTATTTCTGAAAATGAGTTTGAAGTACCTATTATGTTCATTTGAAAACAAAATAGTTGAAGGATGAAAGTATAGGTCAAATAGTTGATTTTCCATTCTAGCTCATACCTAGGACTTGGCGAACCGAACAAGGACACATCATGAGTCCAGTAAGCAAATGCAATTGATTACTTAGACAAGGTTGATTGATCATAAGGATCCAATTGGTTGATCACCTCGATCATGTCGATTTTTCTCATGGGCTTCTTGTGAGAGTCTTGACCTTTAAGTTGTTGGCTAAAATCCATGGCCTTGGTCTCAAAAAAAATATAAAAATCCATGACCATCCTTGATCGATGACTGTAGATGGTCTAACTGACCACTCATTAAACATGGTTTATTGTAAAGTTTTCTAGAATAAGATTTTGATTGATCACTTGTTTACATTTGGACAATTACTAAAATGCCAATGACAATCTTTAATCAATTACACAACTAGCAATGAGTTTGATACAAGTCCTTAAATGTCGGATTTTGGTTTTGTTTCAGTAAAGCTTAGAAAGAGAATTTCGGTGGAATTTTGATGGAATTGCAGTGAAATGGTAGGAAATTGTGGAAATTACATGAAAATTCATTTTTCCTAAAATTAAGGTTTCTAATATACTTTAACTCAATAAGTTTTTTTTGCTAATTGCAAGATATTAACATGATATGTTACAATAATTTTTCATCCAATCGCTCCAACAGTTAAAAAAGTAGTATACTGCTTAGGATCAGAACCAGATTTGGAATCGAAAATAGAAGCTATTAGTTTTAACCAAGGTTGCAAAAGTCGGTAGTCGGTACTCGGTCGGTTGGGTCACTGACTAAGGATTAATCGTCAGTCGGACGACTAATCGGATTTTGTCAGACTTTAATCAGCTTTGAATTTTATTATTATTTTAAATATATAACTCATTTTTATACATATATTTACATATATTTTGTACATTTTTATATTATCATAATAAAATAAAAAAGCAATTGAATTTAAATAAAACACTGAGCATATTATAATAAGTTTGCTTATAAAAAAGCAAAACATATAAGAATATGGTATCTCCAACTAAAAAATTGGTCGACTAGTGTACCTAGTCAGAATTAGTCGGTACTCGGTCGGCCACCCCACTGACTAGACTAGTCGGACCTACTAGTTGGGCCAGTCAGGCGACTTTTACAACCTTGGTTTTAACTCTTGAGTATGAAGAGAATGGTTACACATGCAATAATAACAGAGAAAAATATAGGCTAACAAAGGGTACTAGCAAAATGATATCTTATATAAGAAATTGAAGATCGAAATGATAGCTTAGAACTTGTATCTAACCAAAATACTTTCAGCTTAGAAAAATATTTAATCTTAAGAATACAATAAGATACGCACATACACATATAAACACAAATCTTTCTATACACATACACATATAAACACAAATCTTTCTAACATGTACGTCTAATAGATGCATTGCATAGCTTGTGATCGTAAAATATATGCTATACAAAACACACACAAATCAATTAACACCAAGAAACTGCATAGCATTCACAAGCACAATCTATATCCAACTTGATAAGAGGCAAATACTTGCAATCACAAGATTTGGAAGGTTGCTAACAACCTAGCACTCACACAACCACACGCACTCTTTGTAGTAGAGAGAAGCCGTAAGAAAGCAAAGCATTACATTTCAGAATTCGATTTCGTTTCACCATGTTCGAAAAGAGAGATTTCAGAGAATTTTGGTGAAATCATCATAATTCTTGAAAATGACTCTAAATTTATCTTTTTCCAAAAAGCAAGGTTTTTAATATTCTCAAGTCAATAAGTAAAATAGAAATGCATACTTATTTGTAAAGAATTGTACATATAAGTTTTGAAGTAATAATGTTGTCATAATCATCACACATGTTGATATGTAGAGTAACGTGTTGCCTAGAGTCAGAATTGTATGCCAACCTAGAAGCAAAAGCCATGATAATCATCTCGTCAATAAGAATGAGTTGACACATATAATAACTACTAATCAAAATATATATCAAAATAAAGAAAGAACATAAAAATCAAAGCTCTTCAGTTAAAACTTGAATTTAACTCAAATCTTATTTATGCAGGAGGGGTTTCTTGGAGTTGTGGATTGACTGGATCAAGAGGTGTGTTACCACTTCCTCATTCTCAGTGATGGTTAATGGCAAGCCGGAAGAGTGGGTTCTTCCAACCGCAGAGGGGGGTCAAGCAGGGCTGCCCTCTGGCTCTGATGCTATTTGTTCTGATCTCGGATGATTTGGGTGTCTTGTTCAGGGAGGCGGTCGAGTCGGGCTGGTGCGAAGGCTACCGTAGGGAGGATATATCCATCCCCTTACGTCAGTACGCGGACGACACTGTTCTCTTTCTCGAGGGTACTAAGGAGCAATCCGCTAATGCGGTACAACTGGTCGATATCTTCGGTCATCTGGTGGGCCTGGAGATCAATAAGAGAAAATATGTGGTGATTACGTTTGGGATGATGGAGGCTGAGCGGAATGCCGTGGCTGCTCTCACGGACTGCCCCCTGGGGACCCTGCCGATTCATTACTTAGGCTTACCGCTGGTGTCTGGAAAGTTGAAGACATCAGATTGGGATGATGTCATCAGAAGGATGGAGCGAAAGTTGGCGGGTTGGAAGGCGGTTACCTTGTCCAGAGGAGGTAAACTCGTTTTACTAAAGCATTTTTTTGTGGCGATTTGGGTTTTTTTCTACTCTACGAGGTTGCTGCCTGTGGGCGTGAGAAGGAAAATTGAGTCCATCATAAGAAGTTTCTTTTGGTCAGATGGGAGACAACAGAGGAGCGGCATGCATCTGGTCAGCTGGGAAGAGATGACGAAGAAAAGAGAAGATGGTGGGTTGGCATCCGTGATGTGCAAAACATGAACAAGGCGTTGATCTCGAAATGGATCATTTCCATTTGGGGCAACTCGACCTCTTTGGTGGTCAGGTTAATTCGGACAATCTATGGGGTCTCGAGCCAGCTCGTCGCGAACATGGTACGACACGAATCCCCCCTTTGGACGGGCACCCGTGCTGTACTCCCACAGATTCTCAACCGATTGCGCCCGACGATTGGGGATGGTATCCTTTTCTGTTTCTGGAAGGATGACTGGACGACTGCGGGGACCCTCGGGGATAGATTCCCTCGGCTCTTCGCCTTGGCGGACTCGAAGAACATCTCTCTGGCGTAGACTGTAGCTACAGGTAGTTGGGCCCCTTTGTTTCTCTCGGATCTCTCAGACCAGTGGTTGGGTGATTTTATGCAGATGCAGGAGGTCCTGCCCCAGACTAGTGTGCTATCCGTGGGTAGGGACCACTTCCAATGGTCGGACGATCCTTTCTCAGTTAGGAGGGCATACAATGCGCTCATCAGTCAAGAGCAGGTCCTAGATCGGGAGTTATTGGATGATGTTAAAATCGTGTGGAGTGCAAACATTCCGAGCAGAATTAAGGTTTTCCTTTGGTGTCTTCGTAGAGGTCGGTTGCTGGACAAAGTGCGCAGAGGTCGGCTGTTGGGCATCCAAGATATGCGCTGTGACCGATGTGAGGAAGAGGCGGAAGACTCAGGGCACCTTTTCTTGAAGTGCCCGGGCTCGGTCCAGGTATGGCGGATACTCGGCCATACTTGGCTACAAACGGAAGGCCTATCTGAGTTTTGGACATCTGTAAGGCGAGCACACAGAGATGGCATGGCAGACTATTGGCAACCATTTGCAACCCTGTGGGCGATCTGGATGGGAAGGAATGACAAAATTTTTAACAATCAAAGGTTCTATGAAGACAGTATTGTTGCTCATTGTAATGCTCTCTGTACTCTCCGGGGATCTTGACTCTTGTAAATTTTTAAACCGCTTTTAT
This sequence comes from Ottelia alismoides, assembly GCA_037367405.1. Classification (NCBI taxonomy): domain Eukaryota; kingdom Viridiplantae; phylum Streptophyta; class Magnoliopsida; order Alismatales; family Hydrocharitaceae; genus Ottelia; species Ottelia alismoides. The sequence goes on from JAZKJV010006568.1 coordinate 27,870, forward strand.
TAATATAATTCAGGAGGTGGCCCCCGAGATGGGGGTACACCCAATTTCTCATAAAAAAACTCTTAAATCTTATGTCTAATTGATTTGGTTTGGATTTAGATCTAAAATTTAGAAACTAACTAAAGAAACTTCTTCAAACAATGTAAAACACTCTAACAACTCAATATAACGACGAATAAATAAGTGAAAATTCATTAATATATGCAAATTTTGATTAAAGTGAATGATAGATTCCATTATTTTATTCTTTTCTCGAAACGACATAAACTTTCGATGAATTTCGTTGACATTTCGATGATATTTCATTGAAATGCTGGAAAAAGGAACAAAATAGCGTTTCGATTTCGGTGACCTAGAGAAATGGAAATTTCGGAGAAATTCGGTGGAATTTCATTGAAATTTGAGGCCATGGTTTGATATCAATTATAAAGACTTGTTTCTTTTCTTAATTGTTGCAATAGTCGACCGGTTATACTGAGTAGTTGGTTCGACTATGCGCCGATGGGAATGATAGAATAATATAAGCATAAGCTTTATTTAGTCATAATGTGTTCTGACTTGTCAGCCGATTGACTAATTAGTTACATAATTAATGAAAAATCTAATTCTGACCCTTTTAAGATTTTTTTATTCAAAATAAAAATAAGATGCATAATATTTGATTAAAATTCAATAGGGATTTTTATCCTGTTAACTAACTACCATAGATGCATAAATATATAATAATATATACATTAATATAATTTGTACACTTAAGTAATAATAAGTGCATAACCTAATAAATTTTGATTAGTCTCTCGAATACCATTTATTCCCCATTGAGAAACATCTCCGATTAAGTACTATCTGAAAACTGAATTTTGCAACATTGATTCTCTATATAGTTTCAGTTACCAGGTTCAATAACCCTACATAATTAATCGCTTATCTCCCTAGAATATAAACCATCCCGATTTGACAATACAAAGTGATCTATTCATTCACAGCAGTATGATTGTTGGCTCGAGTACAGAAGGGTAATGTGAAACCTCTAGCTGATTGATTATGCTCAAGGTTCTAAAAAACGTGAGGTGGATCGAGGCGTTTTTCCGTTATTGAGGCTAGGCATAAGCCTCGAGGCAGAAGATGCGTAAACATCGGTTTATGGAAAAATACATGTAAAAACTATTCTCAAACATAATTATATTGTCATTATATCCTAAGCTTCAAATATCCACAAAATATATTATCATAAATCCTAAATTTCATTATATTTCCACATTGGATGAATATACACAATATACTGTATTAACCATATATGCTAGTTTGAATATGTGATTATGTAGTATTAATGTTGTAAACATGTGAATTCCTAATATTCTTAAAAAATATATAGTTTCTTGAACATATACCATACTCATTGTAGTGAACAAGCATTTGAATATCTTTTGTTGATATAAAATATGTTTATGCCAATTAGAAACAATCATTGTGCACCTGCATGATTTCTTTGATGCAATGATTGTAATATAAATGTATAATATTTATTTATGAAATAATAGATTTCAGGACTATCATAAAATGATATTATAACACAGTTTTCGAGTCTAATGGCATATATATATATATATAAGGAAATGTTACTAACATATATGTGTACTACTTGACATTTAGGTTTCGTTCGATGTATGAGGTTCGTTACTAGAGATGTGGCCAATAATATTATATTTTTTTGAGTAAAATAACAGGGGAGCCCTCTCGAGGCGGGAGTCACCACACCAAAGCATTCATTAATAAAGCATAAGGTACATCAGTTTGATAACCAAAAATTGTACAAAGCATTACAGTGGGCTATAACATTTTCAGAGTAAAACTGCTGCCCCTTGAAAATTGTATCATTCCTACCAAGCCAAATAGCCCACAGAGCGGCAAGAGGCTTGGAGACATCATCAGAAGACCCAAGGCCGACCCCACGAATCGACCTCCAAAACTGATCAGCATCGAACGCCTGGACCCACGTAAGCCCCAACGACTCCCAAACCTTTGTCGAAGACCTGCAACCAAAGAAGATGTGGTCCACATCCTCCAACTCATCCTCGCATCTGTCACACTTTAGATCCGTCCCACCCAGCAGTCTGCCTCTTCTCACTTTGTCACAAATACGACCTCTCCTCATACACCAAAGGAAGATTTTATCCCGGGCAGGAATCTTAGCTGCCCAAATCACCTTCACGTCAGCACACAGATCTTCCTCACGCTCCACCAAAGCCGCAGTAACCTTCCGATAGGCCACCTTCACCGAGAACTTACCATCAGTCCACTCAAAACGGTCCGGGTCTCTCGACATCTCCCCGACAGGGGGAATCTCAGACAACATCCGCAAAAACTCCTCCAACCTCTGATCCGAGAGATCCGCAAGGAACCTCGGTGCCCATGCCCCAGCTTCGACGACCTCCGCTACCCGCGCCCCCTATCTACGGCCAACGCCATCAACCGAGGGAAGCGGAAGGCCAAGGCCCTATCCCCCGTCCAGTCATCCAGCTAAAAATGGAATCGGAGACCATCCCCCAAAATTGGCCTAAGAAGCGGTCGGAGCCCCGGGAGCACGACACGGATCCCACTCCACAAGGAAGACTCATGACGCTTCCTCACTGCCACCAACTCCCCAGTAATACCATATATCTTTCTCAGCAGCTGCAAGACCGGCGAGTCGGACGAACCCCAAATGCGCACCACCCACTTGACTAACAAAGCTTTGTTCATAGATTCCACGTCCCTAACGCCAAGGCCCCCGTCCGCAACAGGTACAGCCAGATCCTTCCAAGCCACCACGTGCAACCCCCTCTTTGTTTGTCTTCCATCAGACCAGAAGAAAGATCTCATCAAGGTCTCAACCTTCCTTCTAACACCAACATGCATTAATCTCCTCGAGAAGAAAAAAGTCGGGATGGCCGAAAGAACATGCTTCAACAGTGTAAGCTTCCCACCCTTGGACAGAGTGATAGCCTTCCAACCTTCCAATCACTCCTCCATTCTGCGCAGAACACAATCCCAATCGGACTTCCTCAGCCTACCCTCAACCAGAGGCAATCCCAGATAGGTTATCGGCAGTCTCCCCAAGGGGCATCCTGCCCACTCCGCCAGCCCGATGCTCTCCTCGCAACCCAATCCCATTGGAACAAGGACCGACTTCTGCATGTTAATCTGCAATCCAGAGAGGCACGTAAAAACATCCACCAGCACAGCTGCATTGCGGTTCTGCTCCTCCGTCCCTCCCAGGAAGATCAACGTGTCATCCGCATATTGCAACACCAGGACTGAGATGTCCCCCATTCGGAAGCCCTCGCACCAGTTTTCTTCCACTGCCCACTCAAACAAAACCGCAAGACAATCTGCAACCAACACAAAAAGCAGGGGAGCAAGGGGGCAGCCCTGACGCACCCCCTCTGCGGTTGGAACCATCCCCCCTCAGGCCTCCCATTTACCAACACCAAGCAGGAGCTAGTGGTGACGCATCTCTTAACCCAAGCAATCCAATCTTCCGGGAAACCCCTTTTCCGCAGAGCTAACCAAAGGAATCTCCAACTGACACAGTCATAGGCCTTGGCGTAGTCAATCTTCCAAACAACCCCTTTTTTTGAGACCTCTTCCACTCACGACATATCTCCGAAGCGGTCACGATTCCATCCGCCATACACCGACCCGGAATGAAGGCGGATTGGGCCGGCAAGACCACAGAGGACAGGACCCCTCTAAATCTGCTCGCCAACACCTTGGCGACAATAAGATAAATGCCATTGGAAATAGAAATCGGCCTGTAGTACCCTACCCCAACTGGGGTCTCTTTCTTCGGCAGCAAAAAAATCAAAGCCCTGTTAACTTCTTCAAAACCCATGTTGCCCCCCTGAACTCAGTCAGAACCTCCAAGATGTTCCCCTTCAGCAGATCCCAGAACTCTCTGTAGAATGATATAGAGAAGCCATCCGGTCCCGGAGCCCCGTCCGCATTCAGCTCCCAAACCGCCCTGCGCACCTCACCCTCCGTGAATTCGGCCACTAACGAGTCAGCCTGGGCCCCACTCAAGGACCTCGCCCCCCGACCCGACCAACCCCAGCCATCTTCCACCGGCACCCTCCTCGAAGCACTCACAAAATGGCCCCGCAAGGCAACCCCAATATCCCTCTCGCCTGAAACTCTTTGGCCCCCTACCTCCATCTCATGCAAGAAGCTCCTTCTCCTCCTCCCGGATGCCACAGAATGGAAGAACCGCGTGTTGGCGTCCCCTTACCTTAGCCACTTCTGCATGGCCCTCTGCCGCCAATGAACCTCCTCTTTTCTGTCCTCCCGAAGCATAGCCTCTAGCCACGCTGCCCTCTCCTCCACCTCCTCCGGAGACAACCCCTGATCATCATCAAGCCCGTCTAACCTGCTGATCCCAGCCTCTGCCTCCGCCCTGACGACTCGTCTCCTCCTGGCGACTTCCTTCCCATAACTCAACAGCAACCGCCTCAGGGACTCGAGCTTGGCCGCAAACCGCGACACTGCCGAGCCCGCCACCGCCATATTCCGCCAATGTTCGTGCACCATGTCCCGGAAACCATCCTCCAGCAGCCACTTCTTTTCAAAGCGAAAGGAGAACCGAACCAAGCGCTCCTCACCAGAAAACCATAGAACATGAGTGTGATAAGATAGAGTCCTCGGAAGAGCCCAAGCCCTCGCCAAAGGGAAAAACTCCTCTGCCTCAACCGACATCAGGAACCTGTCAAGTCTGGACCTCGCTCTCGCATTCCTCCAAGTGTACTTGCACCCAGCCGCATCCACAACAGACAAACCCAGAGACCGAACCACCTGCCTCATATCTGCGGATTCAGGATCAGAACCTCCGCTCCCCCCGCCCGTCGTCCGGTAACAACGTGACATTGAAGTCGCCACAGATGATCCAAATACCGTCGCCAACCTCAGGCACAACACTCTCCAGATCCGCAGCCAAGCTACCATCCTGCTGCCGACACGGGCCATAGACATTGGTAACGTACAGACAGATCCCATCCGCCCTCTGCCGCAGCCGAACAGACAAAGTGAACTGGGAGGCGGAAATCCCCAACAGATCGAACGAATCAGATCGTCAACCGGAAAGCAACCCCCCTGAAGCCCCTGCTGCCTCCTTGTCAGCCATCAAGAAAACCCCCTACTCATCTCCCGCCGCAACTGGTCATCCAAAGAATGCAACTTAGTCTCCTGTAGCAAGAAAATATCTGCACCAGCCTCTCTCAACAGATTCTGCACCCCGAGCCTCTTTTCGGACCGGCCCATGCCCCTCACATTCAATGATAGCAGCTTCATTTGGCGACCAAAGCTTCCGTCTTCCTTGGGGGAATAACCCCCAAGCGTCGTTCCATGTCCCTGTCGAGAGCAGCAAAACGGTTCCGCACCACTAACGGGCTAGCCTCCCTCACACTCACAACCTCAGCAGCCGCCCCCGATGCCAAAGATGCCCTCAGAGCAGCCCTCGCCTCCTTCTCAGCCCTCCTCCGCTCCCCTCTCCCCCTTTCATACGCCATACCAAAACGCCGCGGCACCTCCCCGCCCAAAAGCGGCAAAGACCCTCCCATCTGCCCCACCCCAGCCGGATCGGGCCCACCCCCAACTGAGACCTCCCCACCCAACGTACACTTAGGCGTACCAGCCACCCCTCCCAGCTGTAAATCCCCCCCCCCCCTGAACAGCAGCCCACTCCCCCATAGATACCTCCACCCGCGGAGAGGTTGCAACTCCCCCCCTCTCCGAACCGGCGCCTAAAGCAACTCCCCCCACACCTCGGGCCAAAACCCCCTCCTCAACCTCCACCGGACAAGTAGCCGATGCAGACCGAGCCCCACCCCCTCCCAGAGCCTCCCCTCCGCCAACAGACCGCGCCGAAGCACCCCCCCATGCCATCTGCAAGAAACCAAGGCAGAGGAACAACCGCCAACCTTGGAAAATCCACCACCGAAATGGAACCGAACCGAAGACCCTCCTCCGGGGCGCGCGCCACACTCGAAAACTGCCCCCCCACCGAATGCCGCCCCTCCTTTGGCCGCCGAGCCCCCACCACCGCATCAGATCGCTGCTCCACCCCACCTTCCCCCACCGCCACCTCCACCTCGGCCAACGGGACCTCCTTCCTGCTGCACCCAACAGCCAGAATAGCTGCCCACACATCTGCAGCCACCAGCTCAAGAAGAAGCCGCCTACCAGCCAATCGAACCTCCCACCAACCCATCTTCTTGACACCAACCGGCCTCACCCGAAGCACCACCTTCAAAGGCTGCCCGTGTTGACACCCCGAACTCTCGACGGAGACAACCACGATAACGCCACACATCAACTCTGAAATGCGCTCCCTCGTCCTCACCCCCAGCGGAAGTAGCATATACTATCTATTTATATATGTTTGTGACTAACATATGCTTTACAGTTTTAATATCTATATACATACTTTAAAGCTGGGTTTTACCCCAGCTTTGTGCCACGTGGATCCGTGTGAGGAGAGCTCCCATTTGGGCGCCCCTTTTCCGTCTGGCACGCTGCTTCTCTCTCTCTGTCTCTTTCCTGTTCTCTGTGTTCCTTTCTCTCCATTTAACATTTTAACCACGTTAGGACACATGGCATCTCCCACAGATCCTATTCCTCTTCATCTCCATCCGTTTTTCTCTCTCCCTTTTCTCTCCGAGTCCGTCACTTCTCTTTCCCCTCTCTCCTATTCCCTCTCTCTCACTCCTCTTCCCTCCCCCTCTCTCTTGTCCTACGCCTCTCCTCTTTCTACCCTCTCTCTCTCTCTCTCCTATCCTCTCTCTCTCACGTCTCTCCTTATCCTCCCTCTCTCTCCTCTCTTTTCTCTTCCACGTCTCTTCTCTTTCCCCCGTCCTCTTTATCTCACTCTCTCTTTCTAAATTTATAACACTACAAAAATCCCCTCTCTCCCTTCTCTCTCCTCTCTCTCTCTCTCTCTTTCTTTCTAAATTTATAAATATAAAATGTAACAAATCTAGCAAGTTTATTTAAAATGGTTTTATTAATAATTTGTATTAATTCAATTATATATTATAAGATTATGATAAAAACATCTCAAATTATCTAATAATGTATTATATATAGTATTAATGTTTATTCAGAAAATAAATATGATCTTATATTTTTAATAAATAAAAAGTCAATCATAAAATCACATACAAACTTTAAAAATACATAAAAATTCAATAATTTTTTAAAAATTCCAAAAAGGTTCGTCAAATATTAGCATGGAAATTATGTTATTATTCTGAGATATTTTTTTTGATGATCACGAAGCTCCAATTTTCAAAGAAATTCAGACTTAAGCATAAATACATACCATTTATTTCTTCTGCAAAAAATATAAATTAAAGATTTTCATAACACAAACTTTTTTGTCATTTTTTAATCTTTAAAAGGAAATAGTAAAATTTAGTATTTTTTTAAATCATATCAACTCAATTTTTGTTCCGCCGCGAAGCGCGGGGTACATCCTAGTTATTGTAAAAGTACAGTTTTATATACTATCTATTTATTGCACAGCATACCGAGGCAACGCCTTGGTACCGCCTCATCATGTCGGATTTGTGAGGCTTACGCCTCGGATTTTCAGATTGAGGCTATTGCCTCGAGGCATTTTTCATGGAAAACCACCTCGAGGCTTACGCCTCGACACCTCGAGGCACGTTTATTGAAAGCCAGGATTATGCGGACTCCGAAACTCATTCCCGTGCAATCCTGCTGCATCTCAGGCATCCCATAACTCGTATTATAATCACCTACTTGCTATAAAACCATAAGTGCACATGTGGAAAAATATAGACCGACATACATTTTACGAGATGTGAGAAAGAGACATTATACTGTCAACAAGAGGAAATTTCATGGGAAAATTAAACTACTAAATCCCAAGGGATGATCAAAACAATATTATACAAGTTTTGAAGGAGGATGTTGCCTTACATGTGTAGGGAAACCTATGGGTTTTCTTTGTTCCACTTGATGTGATCCATCCCACACACATATCTCATCCTATTTTACGAAGAACATTTGTTTGAGATCATTGCTTGGATTTTAGGAAGACCACAGACAACGTGTTAGAGATCATCTCTTAGATTTAAGAAAGACAAAGCATGGAGACTTTACAGATAAAAAAAATGTCTTGTTGAGGATGACTTTCCCCCTTGCTATGTCGATCATCCTCTTCTTGAGATTGCCTTGTACACTCAAGGTCTCCCAGATCTCTTTCTTACTTTTGATAATGTAGAGCAGAAAAGAAATTAAGAATGTATTATGATTTTTTTTGAGATCAAATGTATTATGATTTGCAACCCACTTAATTGTCTAGTGGTAGTACAGTGTGTCTACCACACAAAAGACCAGGGTTCAAATCCCACTCTTGCAGGGGTTGCGACGACCAGCGTAAAAAATAGTCGAATCTTTCAACATGGATTTGAGCAAGAATCCATGTAGCCGACCCTACTTATAGTGGGAGAAGGCTTAGCACATTTTTTATCAAATGTATTATGATTTCTCATGGGGGGTGGAAAGAAAGAGGGGAGAGTTGGTGGCACCCAAGATCCGGTCATTGCCCAGAATGTCTCGTATTAGAGGTAGAAAGACCCAATCCCTTAACACCTCAAAATTAAGATTTAAATCAACCTAATATTGTAATGTGTAACTTACATTTCTGAAGCTCGTTTCGTGTGTTTTTTGAGCTCACGGGAAAGTTTTGGTTGAGCCGCTGGTAATGACAAGGGATGCTACAATATCTAAATCTATATAAACAACTTGGTTCACATGCTTCTTATAAGAACAAAGTTGTAAGTGCTGATATTGATGCTATTTTGCCAAGATCGAAAAAGAGCTACCCAACAAAATCACTGAATCATAATGAAATCATTTCAACTCAAATAATTTGTAAAAATAAAGTTTCTGATGGTTCTTAACTGTATAATAAATCTTACTATCATCTTACATTAGTATGTTCATTGGCTTCAAAAAAAGTTTAGGATGTTCATTGGAAGTTGAAATCTAAAAATTATACTATTTTATCATATCAAAGGTCAATATATTAATACGTTTTATAGAAATACATTTACTGAAAATGCATGCTACCAAAATTCCTATAGTATACAACAATAAACTAAAATATAAGTAGAAAGACATGCAAGCAATCATCAATCCTAATATTCATTTTAATATTAACATTAATCTTAGAGAACATTGGAAGGCATATGTTACAACATCTTACGAATTTACAAATAATTATTTACTAAAAGCTGATTAATCGAATAAATTTTTCGAAATGTTGTCTATGTGAAAAAAATGATGTTAAATTGTTATTAACGAATAAAATGCATCAAACCAATCATAAATCTAACATGCAGGAAAAAGAATAAACTATATTTATGATCAAATCAAGCCTTAAATCAAGAAAGGTGCGAGATAGTTAAGAGCAAAGAATGAGCACGAGAGAATATAAATAAGCATAAGAAGTAGCTACAAAAGAGAGGATAGAAGGAGATTGAACCCTCCTTATAAAGTTACAACAGCTCTTGAAGTCCTTAAGTCTCAAACTTGCCAAGAACATATTCGTCTATATTGCTTGATATTTTAGAATATCAACAAAGATGCCCCGTGATATTGATGAATTGACTGGCATGTCGATAGGTATGCCGCTGACATCTGCGGATACAGGCACTCCAACTGTCTTCATACGGGAGCTGGGAAAACATAATTTATGCTAGCCTACTGTGTCATCCGAATCCATGTATAAGAGCAAGGGAACTCAATAATGAAGAAACAATAATAACTCCCGTTAGATAAAACACAACCATATGTCACAATGGGAAGAGATCTTGCCTAAATTATGCAGATCTGGAAAGTTTACTAAGGGAAATTTACATTTTGTCTACTATATTGTTGAGATATCTTTGATATTTTTGTTATATTAGATGCTATATTGGGCAAGATCCTAAAAACAGATACAAGGAGCATCTCAATATAGGACGAGTCAGAGAAACACAATATTGGATGATATTTCATGGCATTTGAGGCAATTTGAGGAGGAAAATAAGCAACTGGATAAGAAAGATCTGGAAAAGTAAAATTATAATTGCTTTTTCAAAGGGAACCCTGACTTGATTGAGGAATCAAGTGGACTATGATGCTTTGTGCGCTCTTTAGTCTGCTATAGTGCAGAATGAGTTTGAGATTTCTTATAGATATCATTTTCTTTGAGAATACATATCTATATCGTCCTTTTTAACGCAAAAGAAATATCTATATGTATTAGTATCATGGTTTTAAAAAACGCACCTCGAGGCGTCGATGCTATAGCCTCAGTCTGGATATATGAGGCGGTCGAGGCGCTGAGGCGGTCTCGAGGCGCCGCCTCGGTCTGTTGTGCATTTTTTGGGTAAATAAATAAAAAATTATATAAATCTATACTTCTATAATAATATTAAAGTTATAAAACATATTTTAGTTACAAACATGCAAGTCACAATCATAATATCGTATTATAATATCATTATATGTTACTCCCTAAACATACCATTTCATAAATATATAATTATACATTTATATTACAATCGTCATTGCATCAAAGAAATCATGCAAGTGTACAATGATTGTTTCTAATTAGTATGAACAAATTTTATATCAACAAATGATATTCAATTGCTTGTATCGCTACAACGAGTATAATATATGTTTAAGAGAATGTATATTTTGTAAGAATATTAGGAATTCACATATTTACAATATTAATATTACTTAATCACAAATTAAAACTAGCATGTATGGTTAATATGGTATATTTTGTACATCTATTAAATTTAAAATATTCAAATTCAGGATTATGATCATATATTATGTCGATATTTGAAATTTATGATTTTATGATAATATAATTATGTTTAATAATAATTTTGGCATGTATTTTCTTTATAAATCGAGGCTTACGCCTCAACCGCCTCGAGGCTTACGCCTCGCCTCAATAACGAAAAACCGCCTTGATTCGCCTCACGTTTTTTAAAACCTTGATCAGTATTATGGAGTATCCTGTAAGAAGAACTTAATTGAATTGCCTTATACTTTCATAATCATCCTTATCCTTCCTTAATTCAGAATTACACGTAGAAACTTGAATAGTTACTTCATCTTACATCTTGACCCCTATGTTAGTTTAATCCACTAACCATTCCCTCAGGGTTGATCTTACTAAATTAGGTCCAAGAGTTACTATTTATTTTATTTATTTATTTCTATTCACCCCAATCCTCTTCCTCTATATTCTTCCTTCCCCCAACACCTCCTCCTACGACTCTTGGCATCTCCTCCCACAATCCTTGTCGTTGTCACCCATGTAACACAATCTCCCTCTCATCCTTCCTCCTCCCCCTATTTCAACTTCCATTGCAGTTGAAACCACCTCCCCCCTCCCCGTAACACACAACTGTATCATGCTCTTCCAAATTATCACACAATCACATATGAGGTTCTCCCGTGATGAGTGCTGCGATCAGGAGAGATACCAATATGCCTTCCTGATTGAAAAAAGGGTCATTAGCCCACAATCAATGATCACATCTGCTTGAGGAGCCCTCTGCATCCCTCGTATCACCGATCATGGCCAATAAATCATTCAATCTTTGTTCTGAAAAGTTTGTAGAGAAAGGGGAGCCCAACTGCATGCCATCATCCATGTCTGACTAACAAAAATATTCTTATCACTAGAAAGCGCTAGAAGTCTTGGATAGCAATTGGCTATCCTTCACCGGTCCAGTTGTCTAACCAAAAACAGAACAAGTTGTCACTACCTAACACTGGTCTAAGCAGTTCAGTCATCTCTGGCAGGATACTCGAAATACCTTGCCAAAGGGAGGATGGTAGTCGAATACATTGAGCTATCAAGGAGCCATCAATACCATATATGTTTCGCACCAGATGACATATTTTCCTTACCACCTAAAATCGAAGCACCCATTTCTCTAAGAGGGCTATATTCATACATTCAAGTATTCAACCTTTAGCAAGCCAAGCCCACCCTTCTTCTTTGGCCTTGTTCCAATCGACCTCCCTTCTCTTGCCTCCCTTGTAGAAAAAATGTCTCATCATAGACTCAATATTCGTTCGCACACTTATTGGTGGTAACCTAGTGGAACATAAGATGAGAATTGTCGACAGAATATGCTTAAGCAATACCGGTTTCTCGCTTCTGGATAACACCATCACCTTCCATTTAGCCATGTTTTTATCTAGTTTATCTAACAAAATGCACCAATCCAACGAACACAATCTACCTCTAACAAGTGGAAGGTCCAAATAAGTAATGGGGAGCAAGGAAGGCCATATCGCGATATATCGACGATATATCGTTGATATATCGGTATCGAGAGGCAAGAGATATCGATATTAGGGTGCGTATCTATTTACCAGGATATCGGTGATATATGATCGATATATCGGTGATATATCGCCACATCAGCCCATATCGTCAAAAAATAAATGGATTCAGTACACAAAATCCAGGATATCAACCGATATCGATGATATTTCCCCGATATCTCTATATATCAATGCCACCATTATTCATGCAAGCTTGGTTCCACTACTTATCCAGCTACACCTAGTATTAAAACACATAATGATTTATATATTTTATTTCGGATCGGGGATGCTGCCTCCGTAAAGGGGAGCCAACCTGGGTCCCCCCTAGTCCCCCCCAGGCTCGCTTACCAAGCAACAAGACCCCCGTACTGATAGGGTATGGTGCGACAAGAGGGTGCATACAATGGTTCTTCAACCTTAGGGTGTCCAATCGATTTTAATTCATCTTCTTTCTCCCCCCTTCGAGAATATTATTATGAATTGTCTCTTTAAAATTCTATTATGCTCTTTATTTGTTTGGTTTCTAAATATAGCTCAACACATTTTGTTTATGCATAATATGTGATGCTATATAAGTCTTGGATGAACCCCATTTCCAATATCGATAAGTCAACAATCAACATTAACAGTGATATGCTCGATGACAGATATGTGCAATATAAGGGTCATAGATGATTGATATGTGTGATATAAGTGTATATTTGTAAGTTATTTAGTGTTATAAGAACTTGGATGGACTACATTTTCAATATCCATAAGTTAGCAATCAACAATAACAACAATATGTTCGATATGACTGATATATGCAATATAAGGGTAATAGATGATCAATATGTGTGATCTAAGAGTATATTTGTAAGTTATTTAGTGTTCTAAGAACTTGGACGAGCTCCATTTCCAAAATCTATAGGTCAACAATTAACAATACCAACGATATGTTCGATATGACCGATATGTGAGATATAAGAATCATAGATGATCTTTATTGTTATCTAAGTGTATATTTGTAAGTTATTTAGTGTTCTAAGAACTTGGACGAACTCCATTTCCAATATCTTTAGGTCAACAATTAACAATACCAATGATATGTTCGAAATGATCGGTATGTGCGATATATGGGGTATAAATGATCGATGTGTGATATAAGTGTGTATTTGTAGGTTATTTGTTGTTTTAATATCTTGGATGATCTTAATTTATGAAAAACAACAAAAAATACCTTTTTTGAGCTATTTCTGACATTTCCACCGATATCGTTAATATATCGGCGATATATCCTTTTCCGGGTGGACCAATACGATATCGTTATGGCCTTCCTTGATGGGGGGGGGACAAGAAACTGGACCATGCAACACTGATATGATCTCTTCCACCTTGTCTTGAGAGAGCTCCAAAGACACAAATACTGACTTTCCCATTTTCCCTATGATAATAATTCTTATTTTGAAATTTTAGATAATAGTTTTTAAGCCTATCTAAAGACCTTTTCCTTAACTCAGCCATGGCCGATCTCAAGTCGAGGTAAATGAGGAGGGTTGCACGTTAGGTAGCCGACAACCAGGTAAGAAAGATAAATTCCTAAATAGTGTTCTTTTTAAGAACACTAAAAGAACACTATTTAGGGATTTATCTCAAAATAGTTTGGATCTTTTCTGCATTAATAAGAAGATCAGACCTTTTGAATCCCTTTTTCCAGATATGATATCATCCAACTACCATGAACCACAAATGTGGTCTTTTGTATTGATGTTGATGTGATTTTATCTTTTCCCGGCAGAGGCAAGTGGTTCCTCTGTGGCGAGAAATGTTGCCCCTGGAGGAAGAAGGGGTAGAGAAGGGAGTAGAAGGGGTTGATGCGGTGAGGGTCAGAGAAGGGGTTTTTCACTGGAGGAAGGGAACACAATTCTCAACACGGAGGCTACGTGCATTAGATCTAAAATTGAAGATTTCCTGGGTCAGGATGTTGAAGAAAGGAAGGGTTTCAAAGGGCTGTGGCACGGGTGGTGGGCATGGCCTCAAATTTCAGCGAAATTCGGTCGAATTTATGTCGAATATCGATTTCCAGTCGAAATCGAAATTCGACCGAAACGACCGAAACGACCGAAATATGGGGGTCCTAGTACAAAAAATGACCGAAATGACTGAAATTTCGGTCGAAATTCCACCGAACTTCCACCGAAATTCTGTTTTGGTCGATACCGAAATGGTGACCGAAACCGACATTTAGGGCCTTGGTGGTGGGTGTACAAATGGCGGGGTCATCCCCTTTGGTTACAAAAAGAGGTTACTTACATGGAACGTGCGTGGCTTGGGACAATCAGAAAAGAGAAGCACGGTTAGATCCCTGATGGCCGCATGGAGTTTGGATATTGTTTGATTGCAGGAAACAAAGATTAGCTCTTGGGAGTCGGTGAGATCGGACTCTGTCTCGGTGCTCACCTGAGCGAGTTCCGAGCAGTGTTGGCAAACAAATCATCGAGTGGTATGGTGGTTGCCTGGAACGGAGAGCTATTTGAGCTCCTCGAGGAGGCGATTATGATGCATTCGACATCAGTGTTGTTGATAAACAAGGATGATCGTTCGCGGTACTTGATTTCATCTATCTACGGTGGGAGCTGACTCTAGTGCATGCTTGTGGGATGAGATGCAGTTGATTAGAACGTGTTTCCCCAAGGGGGCTTGGATTGTGGGGGCAGGGTGATTTCAACGTTATGCTCTACGCTGACGACCGAACCGGGGGAAGAGGTGCGTAGAACCTCGGATCGTGCGGGTTTGGTGAGATGGTGGAGGAGCTCGCCACGGAGATGTCGGATGCTACCTATTGGGAAAAGAGTCTTCGATCATCATTCAGAAAAACCCTAGGCTCTCTTATATAGGGAGAGACCTTAAGGGTAAATTACAAAGAGGTCTATAAAAGATAAAGAAATAACGACAAGATACATAAAGAGATAATAATACTAGAAACTATCTCTACACTCCCCCTCAAGGTGGAGCATAGATGTCTATCATGCTCAGCTTGGATGAACATCTCTGAAAAGGTCCTCTGAGCAGTGGCTTGGTGAATACATCTGCAGTCTGATCTCCTGAGCTCACATGTGCAGTAGATATCAATCCTCTCTGGATCAAGTCTCTAGTGTAATGGCAGTCAACTTCAATATGCTTGGTCCTTTCATGGAAAGCTGGATTGTTGGCAATGAATAATGATGCCTGATTGTCACACTGAAGCTTCATAGGTAGAGGCACAGCTACATGTAGATCTTCTAGTACGGATCGAACCCACATCATTTCCGTGCTGGCTTGAGCCATGGCCCTATATTCGGATTCGTCACTAGACCTTGCCACAACAGTTTGTTTCTTGCTTTTCCAAGAAACCAGAGAGCCTCCAACAAACACTGCGAACCCTGAGGTTGATTTTCGATCCTTAGGGCATCCTGCATAATCTGCGTCTGCATACGCTGAGATGGATAAGTCTGTGCCCTTTTTGAATAGCAGCCCTGTCCCTGGAGAAGACTTCAGATACCTCAGTATCATGTGTATAACATCCATGTGAACCTGTCTTGGCTGCTCCATAAATTGACTCTCCCTGCTAACTGCAAATGCAATGTCTGGACGAGTTATGGTAATGTAGAGGAGTTTTCCCACCATTTCTCTATATCTCCTCTTATCTACTTCATCGGTATCACCATCATACAACTTCATGCTAGGGTCCATGGGAATACTTGATGGTTTGCATCCATCCATGCCAGTCTCAATCAAGAAGTCTGTAATGTACTTCCGTTGGGTCATCACTGATGCAAACGGCTTTTTGGCGCGTCGATAATTTATTTTGAACGGTAGAAATTATTTGGTAGAAGAAAGAGAGGGGTTGAGAAGAAGAACTCATCGGGAATACGAGAGGTTGAAGGAGGAGAACCGCGGAGATCGCGTGGAGGGAGAGGGAGAAGAGAAAGGAGAGAGATAAAAATCTCAAAACTTCATTGATACTTGACTGCCTAAAAACATTGGACTACCATCTCTTTATATAGGAGAGATGGGGTTACAAAAATAGAAATCAATTTAAATTGGACAACAAACTTATCCTAATTTGACTCTGACAAATTTAAAATTCAAATTGACCTCTAATTACCCTAATTAGACTCTAAGGGTTCGTTTGGTTGATGGGTTGGGCTGGGTTGGGTTGGGTTGGGGTAACCTGTGAATAGTAAACTGTGAGGAGTATTGGGAGGGTTGGAAGGAGGGGTACACTGGTTTACCCCAACCCAACCCTGCCCAACCCTGCAACCAAACGAAGCCTAACTAATTAATTGACCAAAATTAAATCTACGAATAAACGTTGAGATCACAGGCGATCCCTATTTATTTAATTAAAAATTTGTTGACATAAATAAACGTAAATAAAAATAACGGCCAGAATTAATTAAACATGTGGCCCTATGTGGCCCTATAATTTGGGTCTACGCTGCATCAATCACCAAGCCCTGTGCATTCCTTGCAAATTCCAACCCCAGAAAATATCTTAGGGTTCCAAGATCCTTTTTAACGAACTGACGGCCTAGGAATGCCTTCGCCCTTTCTATGCCCTGAACATCATCTCCTGTAACAAGAATATCATCCACATAGACCATAATGACAACCGTACCTGCCGATGACTTCTGGACAAACAACGAGTGATCGGCATTTGACCTCTTGAATCCCTGTTGCTCAATTAGGTTGGACAGCTTCTGGAACCATGCTCTCGGACTCTGTTTGAGGCCATATATCGCCTTGTGAAGTCTACAGACCATCTGCTTCTCCCCCTCAGCAGTAAACCCAGGTGGCTGCTGCATGTAGACTTCCTCCTGTAAGTCCCCGTACAGAAAGGCATTCTTGACATCTAGTTGAGATATACTCCAATCACGGACCACAGCAACAGATAAGAGAATACGAAGAGTAGAGTGTCTCGCCACTGGAGAGAACGTATCCATGTAATCCACACCATAGGTTTGTGTAAACCCACGGGCGACCAAGCGTGCTTTGTACCTATCCAACGTGCCATCTGCATGATATTTAACTGTGAAGACCTACTTACAGCTCACAACGGATGCATCAGGAGGTGCAGGGACCAAAGACCATGTGCCACGAGACTGCAAGGCCCTCATCTCCTCTTCCATAGCTAATCTCCAGCAATCATTCTTCAAAGCTTCCTGGTAGGTCCGTGGTATATCCACGGAAGACAAGGCTGTGGCAAATCTCTGAAAATCACCAGTGAGACGGTGAAAGGAAACCTGTGAAGCAAATGGATAAGAGGCACATTGCCGCCTCTGCTTCCGAATAGCAATCGGAACATCAAGATCATCATCTGCTGTACTGGATGGACTAGTGTCGTCCTGTACTGAAGAATCCTGCACATGTACCAAACCTGACCCGTCAGTAGTAATGCCATCTGAACATACCTGAGGCGTGATGAGTGGCTGATGTGTAGTCTGAGCAGGACCTGACCGACGCGTGTAGAATTTAGGTAACGGTGAAACGATAGGACGTGGAATGGGTGGAGGAGGAGGTGGTGGTGGTGGTGTTGGCGTGGGGACAGGCACATGGGAAGACTCAGGTGAACTCCATGTAGGTGGTGGAGGAACATAGACATCATCAGTGGTAGTGGATGGTACCATTCTGTCACCTGCAGGAGAGAAATACATGACAGACTCAAAGAAAGTGACATCAGCACTCACGAAGTAGCTCTTAGTCGTAGGATCATAACACCGGTAGCCCTTCTGAGTCCTGGAATAATCAACAAAGACACACTTGACTGCTCTAGGAGAGTTTGTGAAGTCCGGGAGATAGACGATGAACGAAAGCCACAGTACCAAAGACACGTGGAATCAGTGAGAATAACTCCTTGTCTGGAAAAATAAGGGAGATAGGTATCTTCTCACCAAGAACTGAGGATGGCATTCGATTGACCAGATAACATGCAGTAAGAACAGCGTCCCCCCAGAATGAAATAGGAGCACAACTCTGAATCAACAGGGTTCGAGTAATATCCAAGAGATGGCGATGCTTTCTTTCCGCCACACCATTTTGCTGTGATGTATATGCACAAGTGGTTTGATGAATAATACCCTTTGATGAAAGAAATTGAGAAAGTGAGCGTGTACAACTAGGGCATTATCCGTCCGAACATATTTGACTAAGGTAGAGAAAACATTGTGCACTTCATTAATCAAATTCTTGATCACATCTCCTGCTTCAGATTTATTCTTCAAAAGAAAGACCCATGACACACGAGAAAAATCATCCACTACCACAAGATAAAATCTGTGCCCCTGATGATCGGGAACACGACTCGGACCCCATATATCTATATGTAACAACTCGAATGGGGAGCTACTGCTCCGACTCTGACGACTTGGAAAGCTCGACCTATGATGCTTTCCCAACTGACATGCTTCACAGCGGAAAGACGAACTAGGAGAGATCTGGGGCAGAAGATGGCGCATTTTCTGGAGCGGAAGGTGACCAAACCGGAGATGCCAAATGTACGGAGAGACTGGTCCGGCAGAATGAGAAGAGATGCCAGCATAGGGATCCCGAACCAACCGATATAAACCATTCTGCTCAGAGCCACAACCAATCACCTTGCCCGTGAGTATGTCCTAAAAAATGAGAGAAGACGGGTCAAATATAACACGACAATGCAAATCCTTCGTAATTTGACTAATAGATAACAGATTCATTGAGAACTCAGGAGCATGTAGGACGTTCTGTAGCTGCATAGTGGAGGATAGGAAGACCTCCCCCTGTCCAACAAGGGGCGAATGGGTACCATCTGCGATCTGCACTGAACGATCAGGAGGAATGTCCATGTAGGCCTGTAATCTATCTCTATCTCGACAGAGTGTGGCTCCCGAATCTATAACCCAGTCAGATATATCATGAGATGGTGTGAAGGCAGTAGATCTACTTGAACTACTAGGAGCGGCTGATGAGCTGGCAGAGGCAGTAGCAACAATATCTGAAGAGCCATCAGACGAATCACCAGATGAATGTGGTATAATATCTCGGAGACAAGCCACAAGTTCGTCAAATCGATTATCTGCAGTAGACGGTAATGGAGACTGAGAGTGCTCTGCAACACGTGCCGATGCTGAGAACCCATGCTTAGAATAACATGTCTCCTCCGAGTGTCCTGTGCGGTGACAATAGGAGCATGTCTGACTGAAGCGACCACCCCTTCCCTGGGGTCCACGTCCACGTCCACGACCACGACTAGAAGGCGGGGCCACCTCTCCCACACGAGACTGCCATCGCTGATGGGGGTGGAGTAGAAGAGCTGGAGGAAACTGGAATGTGACTGAGCCTTCTGTAAACATCCTCCACTGGAGGAATAACTGCATCAGCTAGGATCTGAGACCGGGCGGCATCATATTCAGGATCAAGAGCCGCAAGTAGAACACCCACCATAGTGGCGTTCCGAAACGTCTTCTGCTGTTCAGGAGTAGTAGTGAGTGGAATGGTACTGTATAACTTCTCAAACATCCCTCTTAGGGATGTGTATAGGGGAATGGAGAGGTCTGCCGCTCTGCTTCATTGTGAAAATGTCATGCTGAAGCTGCAACATCTTTGTCTCATTTCGCACCTGCGAATATGTAGCTGCAAGAATGTCCCACATCGCCTTGGCAGTGGGCTGATGGAGGACGTCATTAGCAATCTCCATCGTCAATGTACCAGACAACCAGACCTTTGCGTAGGAGTCATCAGCCTCCCATGAGGCATATATCCCTGTCTTCTCTGCGGGCTCATCCTCGGTAAGAATGTGCTTCTTACCATTCGACTTCATGAGGCCCATGAACTGCATAGCCCAGAGCTCATAGTTAGACCCGTCCATCTTCACTATTGGCGCAGGACCTTTGAATGCGCCGGTGGAGGGCATATCGACTTTCGATTCTGACATACTGCCGCTGGAGAAGAACTAGGGTATGTAGACAAGGTGATGAATGTCTACACCAACTGCATCGGATTTGAGTGCGTATGTAGACGTTACGCACTGAAATCCATATATCGGATGAAGAGAGGACCAGGGCACGCCTTAGAGGAGGCTTACAGCCCTTGCAGCGGCAAAGATGCCGCCTGGGACGGTCTGCGGCTGGCTGGGTTCCGCCGGTGGCCTTAGGCGGCGAGCTGGGGGCCGCCGGGGACTCGGGCAGCAAGCTGGGGGCCGCCTAGAGGCTACTGCGGCAGGTTGGTATGCCGCCTGGGGGCCTCGGGCAGCGGGCTGGGGGCCTCGGGCTGGCTGGGGACCGCGTGGAGGCCTAGGCCGAGAAGGAGAAACCCTAGGGCAGCGGGGAGAAGCCCTAGAGAGAGAGAGAGGCGGCGACGTGAGAGAGAGGGAGCCGGAGATCGGCGCCGAAGAGAGGGCGGCGGGTGGGGAAGGGGCGGCGGGTGTGGAGAGCCCTAGGGCGGCTCTGATACCATATTGGGAAAAGAGTCTTCGATCATCATTCAGAAAAACCCTAGGCTCTCTTATATAGGGAGAGACTTTAAGGGTAAATTACAAAGAGGTCTATAAAAGATAAAGAAATAACGACAAGATACATAAAGAGATAATAATACTAGAAACCATCTCTACACTACCAATAGCAAATACACCTGGAGGAGCTCGACATCTCGGCCGCGTATTGATGGATTTCTTGTGTCCGCAAAGGCTCCGGAGCGTCTCAACTCGATCGCGGTCGCGTCTTTTTCGAGATCGAGGTCGGATCACACTCCATTGTGTCTCGACTCTCTCAATGGTAGAGGGTCATCCGCGTGCTTCAGGTTTGAGAAGAGTTGGCTCTTGGAGGACGGTTTCAGGGAGATGGTCAATGTTTTCTGGTCTGGGTTGATCGTGGATGGTTCCGCCACAACGAGGTTTCAAAGAAGCTGATGGCTTTGTGGCACAGATTGGTGGCCTTCAAGAGGGAGACTCGTTCTCATCGGGAGTTGAGAAGAAATCAGGCCCATCACGAGATGGTTAAGTTATACCTGCTAGAATATGTGATGGATTTGGAGGGGGAGTTGGAGGTCTGAGGTCTGGTCCAGAAGATTTTGGAGGAGGATAGAAAGAGGGAGCGTGAATGGAGGCAAATGTCAAGGAAGAGGCGAGTAAAAAGGGGGATGCAAACACCTGATTCTCTCACATGGTGGCTAGTGGACGAAGGAGAAGAAACACGATTCATTCGATGAAGGTGGGGGAGGGGATTTTGAGGGTGAGAGGGAGATCATGGGGGCAGTCACGAGATATTTCAAGGATATGAGCAGGTGTGCCCCACACAGTGGGTCTCGCTGGCTAGGCATGGGTGTGGGTCAAATTCAGGAGTTGGATTTGTTGGCTTTGACGGGGCGTTTTGATTTCGGCAGGCTCGATTTCTGAGTGATAATGTTGTGGCGCATGCAAATGTAATGTATGAGAGCTGGACTTTGTAATGCGTAATCTGTGACTCGTGGCTGTATTAGGTGTAATTTTCTTTCTTTCCCTTTGGTGAATAAATGGTGAAGTTTTTGGGCTTACACCTATACGGTGTACGCGTTTTTTTCTTTCAAAAAAAATCTTTTCCTTATTCTTCGACGTTGGATCGGAACAGAAATATATCTGGCGATTTTGAAGATTCCCAAGGTGCATTCTTTACTTATTTAAGTTGGATTTTATTTTCTCAAATGTTGTGCCACGATATTAAAGCGATCACAAACCTTCAGGAGATTCATGTTTTTTTTCTCAATGTCTGAGCTCTCTGCCTTAATGGAGATTCAAGGATATATCTTAAAGTTCTGATGGAGATTGAAGGTTGTATCTTGAAGTTCTTGTATTATTTTGAAGATTTAGTTGGTCTTTTCAAAGTGGTTTAAAGGCCATGCTTGCCTGTGCAATCTTGTTGCATTCCATGATCTGAAGCTTCCAGATTTAAGTCGACATTAGTCAGATTCAGTACTGGATAAATAAAGGTACATTGCAAGGGAAATACCAGATTTTAAGCCGTCATGATATTTCAAATTAGGACTACATCACGTGGTGACCCATCTTCAATCATATTATGCAGTATGCCAGACGAAGCTTGGTGATGCTCTGGAGCATGAATCATATCTTCTGAGTTGACATCAGATATCCACGTGCCTAAAGAGAGAATCCAGTGGACAGAGATCTGCAGCAAGAAAGACAAGATTTTAAGGAATGGCGCCATTCCGGATCCAGCGTCTCCGCCATTCCGAGGTCTCCGGAATGGCGGAGAC
The DNA here is from genome assembly GCA_037367405.1 of Ottelia alismoides. Taxonomy (NCBI): domain Eukaryota; kingdom Viridiplantae; phylum Streptophyta; class Magnoliopsida; order Alismatales; family Hydrocharitaceae; genus Ottelia; species Ottelia alismoides. The sequence goes on from JAZKJV010006568.1 coordinate 50,520, forward strand.
GTTGGATCTCTTCAGCGAGTTATCAGGTCTGTATAAGAATGGGAACAAATCCAAGGTGATTCCTTTTGGGATGTCAGAGTTATTGAGGGAGGCTTATCCGAGGTCTCCGGAATGGCGGAGACGCTGGATCTCTTCAGCGAGTTATCGGGTTTGTATAAGAATGGGAACAAATCCAAGGTGATTCCTTTTGGGATGTCGGAGGCGGAGACGGTCGAGTGCGGCCGGATCTTGGGGTCTCCTCCGGGTGAGTTACCTATTGATTACCTTGGTTTGCCGTTGGTGGTGGGGAGGGCCAGGAATAGGGATTGGCTTCTGGTCGTCGAGAGAGTGGAGACGCGCCTTGCTGGGTGGCGTTCGGCCTTGCTCTCGAGAGGGGGTCGGCTTGTTCTTCTCAAGGCGGTGCTCTCTTCGATTCCGGTGTTCTTATCAAATCGTCGTATGCCGATGGGGATCCGCACCCATCTTGAAAAATGTATGCATAGATTTCTGTGGGGAAGGAATGGTGAGGCGGGGGGGGGGGCTGCATATGGTGGCATGGGATGAGGTCACTAGAGGCAAGCAGGATGGTGGTTTGGGCGTGCGGAGACTGGAACTTGTTAATGATGCTTTTCTTCTCAAATGGACGAGTAGGATTTTGGGTCAGGATGCTAACTTCTTTACCGGCATCCTGAGGGAGATTCACGGGGAAGGAAGGGCGGTGGGAGAGAGAGCTGGTGTGGTCGGAGCTCATACTCCGTTTTGGCGTGGAGTGCTGGAGATCTTTGAAAAGAATCTATCGCTGTTTATGCCGGTGTTGGGGAATGGTGAGTCGTTTAAATTTTGGAAGGACGATTGGACGGGAAGGGGATCCTTGAATGTGCGGTTCCCTCGTTTGTTTGCGCTGACGGCTGACAAAGATGCCTCTGTCGCTTCTTGCTGGGCGGATGGGTGTTGGTGTCCGCCTTTCCTGGCAAATTTCTCGGATCAGAGGCTTGTTGATTTTATCTCCCTTTTGGACGCCATTGGTGACGCAGGTAGGCCTATTGATGGTCGGGATCACTGGGCCTGGAGGGGCGGTCCCTTTTCGACGCGGAAAGCTTATGGGGCTTTGGTTCGGCCCCCGCCGGCACGGCCTGATTTGTTGGTGCGTGGATTGTTCTTTTTTCTGGGGCCTGAAGATCCCAGAGCGCCTTGGCTTCTTTTTATGGCTTTTCCGCAGGCAGAGGCTGATGACAAGAGATCGTTGCGCGAGGATTATGGGCAATATCTCCAATACCTGTGTGTTATGCGATTCGGCAGTGGAGACCATTGAGCATTTATTCTTCGATTGCCCCACGGTCAGAGGGGTTTGGGAGGAAGCGGATGTGGATTGGGTGAGAACGGATGACTTGGCGGCATTTTGTGGGTCGCTGGTGCTTAACAGAAATAGGGAAAGAAGGGACATCTTGCTGCCAATTGCAAGGTTGTGGTCGATTTTGTTGGGGAGGAATGAGGCCCTCTTCTCGGGCCAACGCTTTTACAAGGACAACGTGCTTATTCATTGTGCGAGACTTGTGGCTGATTGGGTTGCGGTTTAGGCTCCAGTGTGGTTTTTGTTTTTTGGGGGCAGTGGAGTTTTTTTGTACCATTTTGCCCTTCTTTTTTCCTCTTTTTATCGTTTTTGTTTATTCTCTTTTCTTTTTAATATATTGGGGCGAACACCGCTGAGTGTCTCCCCCTTCTCTTGGGCCTCAAAAAAAAGATTTTAAGGATGGTTACAAGGTTTGAGACCAGATAAACTGTACAGCTTCTCACTTTAGCCAGCAGGGCTCAAGGCATAATGTAAGGTGGAGGGCCCTTCCTTTCGAGAGGACAACACGGAAAAAGATATATATATATATATATAGAGAGAGAGAGAGAGAGAGAGAGAGAGAGGAAAGGGAGTCTGCTGCTGGAAGCAGGCAAGCTCCCTGCTGCTTACTTTTTAACCGTTCGATGGAAACAACCACTGCCATTGGATGGGGAAGAAAACAAAACCCCAATCCTCACATCCTCACACTCCCTCCCCAGCGGACGCATTCGTCCGACTCTCCTCCTTCCCCGCGTGCTCCTCGCTGGAGCTCCTCCTCCACCCAGGCACTTCTAGCCCGTCACCCTCCCTCCTCTCATGCGTGCTCCTCCAGTGCAGGGTCGTGTTGAGGTCGCCCATCACTGTTTACTCACAAAAACCCAATCCTTCTCAAACCCCTCCTCCGTGCATGTCTTTCCTCCGACCCCGTACTCCCTCGTGCACTCCTCGCACCTCGGGTCCACACGCTCTTGAGTTTGTCGCCCTCCCTCTGTTTGCACAGCCGATCATTGGTTGCACAATGACCCCCTGGTGCATGGTGGTTTTTCGCTCTAGTTGGTCGCATGTTGTTCCACCTCTCTCGACAACCTCTTATAAGTATCCCTCCTCCCTTGCATGCCGTCTCGCAGTTGCTAGAAAGGGGTTGTTTGATCTGCTTGTCTATTTTCCTCCACAGAAAACCAGTGAATGAAATAATCCCATAAATAAGGACAATTAACCAGTTGAATCGGAAAAAAAACTGAGTATAGAAGAAAAGGGTCATATCTTTAGTGATGTTTAACACTGATCTAGACGTTTGGATTTTAAACAAAGAAGAGACATGCGAAGTCCCTTTTGGTTAATTGATTAATTTGCAAAGACATTTTTATCATTTTATCGTTCCTCCTGAGCTCTCGTAGAGAAATTTCTTGGTTCTTGTTTTGTATGATACTTATGTTAATATACTTTAAAACCTTATTACAGTCTTTTGTTTGTCATTACATTTATTTGGTTTTAAGTACATGACTGTCAGATGCACAAACCTAAAAAAGTCATGTACGATGAACCCAAATAATTGCCACCACCACAAGTGAAGGTCCTGATGTCGGATATGAACGGAAATAATCTAATGTCTATTATTTCGAATCTACAAGCAACTATTTCTTTTGAAAAAAATATGTGTTCCCGTGTACATATATTGGATGAAGGTGTCCATGAAGGATTCTATTCTTGACTCATATGTCTACATGATGGGAGGGGCTTAATTTAAACTCTAGTAATTGGAATTTTGAGTTATTATACCATGAGTGAAAATCTACTTGCTAGTTTAATGCTTTTTGTATTATTTCTCGCAAGTTTGTCGTACTTGGGAGAAGAAAATTTGGAAGGCTATAGTGGATGGTTGCAGTTGTTTACTGCTTCTATTTGAGGAGCAACATTGGTGGTTCTAGTTGATGAATTACTCATTAAGTTCACTTTGCGAATGTAATATTGTATCGACTTGTTGATGTCATTATAAGTTTAGGAATGTGACGTGGTATCGATGGATTTGTTTTACTGTTAAAATTGTCATGGATTTTCAATAGGTGGATGTAATCGGTTTTATTTTATCTATTGTATCAACGTTGTGAAAATATGAATGATATACTTCATGCTTGATCACCAAATTACCTTGCACCTAGATTTGTGGCATAATAAATAAACCCTATGTACCAGAAGCATTGAATCTCAAATCAAATATTGATATGTTAATTAAGGAATCGTTCTATTCCTCTCAAAACAAAAACCATTAGGAACCACAATTATGATAACCACACCAAACCCACTACTTAACGATTCAGATACATAACAATCCAACTCGACAAAAATTAACAAAGCAGCTTCTTGTTGTACATGAACTACTGCTTCTCCTAAGCTGTCCACAGTAGCCCCACCTCTGACATCGTGTTGCTATAGTTAGCTGCAAATGTGAGGCTACTATTATTGGTGCTACTAAAAGGTGACATCAGTGTCCACTGTATCATGTCGATCGGTGGCAACATCTTGGCTGGGCTAGGGCCGCTGAAATCCATCAATCATTGTAAAACCCATTTGAGGACACCACATTGCACAACCTTAATACCTACCAAAATTGCCTCAAGAGTAATGCCCTCCATGACCACCTTCATCCAATCCATGTACCTGAATAGGATAAATTTTGTTTTTAAGCAACGCCCGTGCCTGGAGAGTTGATGGAATAGATACCCTTATAAACATATAACAAATTCAAGATTACACAAATGGTCTTCTTGTCATGCATTGTGGAGAAGAACCACAGCTTCACACATGTGGCTTTAGACCCTTCATTAATATTAGGTTTGTTTCACAGGGGGGTTGTGTTTTTGTGAGTGAGAAATGATGGGCGACCTCAACGCGACCCTGCATTGGAGGAGCATGCTGGGTAGGAGGGAGGGTGATGGGTTAGAGAGCGCTTGGCTGGAGGAGAATGTGCTCCAGCGAGGAGCACACGGGGAAGGAGGGGAGTCGAAAGAATGGGTCACAGTGGGGAGGGAGTGGTAGGATTTGTTTCCATCAAACGGTTAAAAGTAAGCAGCGGGGAGCTTGCCTGCTTCCAACAGTTGGCTCCCTTTCCTCGCATATATATAATAGTTGTCCAAAATAGCCACCAAATAAAATAAGAGAAACCCAATATATAGTCAATCCTCAAAATAAATATATGTTTTAGGAAAGCTTTATAAGCTGAAATCAATACATAAATAGATACAATAGTTGACCTAATATTCACAGCTATATTTTCATTTTGACAAAAAAATCTAAAAATGAATTTAATTTAAATAGTTTCTATAGTTTTTCCATTTTAGAATTATATAAAATATTATGAAAATTGATATAATTATCGAGACTACGCATAATCTGGCATATATCATGTAACATGTTAGCCTTTTGGGAGATCAAGTATATAGTACTATACCGAGGCAGTGTCAGACACTCGACAAGCCTAGAGAAACTATATAATAATTGGTGCGATCCCGTATAATATTATTTAAAAACATCTTTATATAGAAATGAAAATATATCAATTCTTTAACAGGCTATTATGATATTCTTCAAACCCCCAATTTCTAATTATATAAAAGATTATCAAAATATAGCTGCGAACATTGTGTATATAGATATTATGGTTAGGGTTTCGGGAGCTAGTGTTATATAGCTATTTGAATTCCTTATGGGGACTTGACTTTACAAAGACGTGAAAATGTAAAGTTACAACCATTTATGCATTGCCTCTCATTTCCAACGTGGTGCCATGGGTTCTTTAATCCCTAATGTTCTTGACAATGTTGCAAATACTGATTGAGAAGGTGGCAAGTGGACTTTACTCGTTCCACTTTTGGGCACGGGCTTCAGTCCCCACAGCTCCATTTTTGTGTGAAATACAGGATTGGTAAAAAAGAGAGATGTAGTTGAGGGAAAATAGAAAAATAAGGGAAAAAAGGAAATTAAATAAACAATCTAAAAGTGAAAAAAGACAATGAAAAGATCTGGATCATGGTTGCCTACTCTCTTTACTTCAATGTCTGGTTAAAGTAGGAGAAGGCTTTGTCATTTTATAGAAGGATGGAGAAATAAAGAAGATGCTCAATTTACTTCCCTCTAGTATTCGGAATGATGCAATCAGAAGGAAAGTTAATGTAGCGCCGATAAAGGGTAAGATGAGAGAAAACAACTTAAGATGGTTTGACCATTTGCAAAGAAGATCGGTTGATGCACCAGCTAGAAGATGTGAGATTTGAGATGTTGAGCCGGTTAAGAGAGGGAGAGAAAGGCTCCATGAAGTGTTGGAATGAGACTATATGAAGAGATCTTAGTTATTTGGATTTAAGCCCGAGAATGAGCCAAAATAGATCTGAATGGAGGCAAAAAATCCATGTAGCCAACCGTACTTAATTGTGGGAAAATACTTTGTTGTTGTTGTTGTAGTACTTGGGATCACATCATCGACTAGTTGTTGCTTGAGATTGCCATAATATACTTGCTACTACTTTGGATCATCTTATTCTTGTTGCTTGGGATTTTGCTCCTGATGCGTGAGACTGTATCCCACACCTCCTGTTGGTTTTTTGAAGGTATGGTGTAATGATTGGGATCATTTCTTCCAATTCCTTGCTATTCTTTTGTCGTGTCATTTACTATGTATCATCTCCTGCTGCCACTGTTTGGTATCGTCTTCAATTTGTTACTACTTTGTCTCTCCTACAGCTGTTGCTTTGAATTAGTTCCTACTACATCTACTTTGGATTTTCTCCAACAAGTGATTGGGATTCTCCGTTTTGATGAAGCCTGCTTTCAGTGCTTTATTTTTCTTTTCTTGTATTTTTATTTCTTCATTTGTTTGTAAAATAAAAGGATCCGTTGGAGATGTCCATTGGGTAAAGGATTGTGTCTTAAATGTTATTGCCTATCTATGTAAAGCTACCATCTTGTGTAATAAAAAGACAAGGAATTATATGAATACTAATGTCTTTTGGATTTGATATCGCTCCTATATGTACTCTTTCTTTCTCTTTCCATTCTCTCTCCTCTCCAATCCTCTGTTGTAATCTTCCACAGCTTGTATATTCATCTTCCTTCTCGCCATAATCTCTTCCCTTCTTGCCTCCAATTTTCCCCTTTAGGTATTTGAGCCACTTCCGGTAGTACCAGAGCATGGCTTTCAAGTTGTTTTCATGGCTCGACGATCCATGAAGATTTTAATTTTCTGATATCTTCATGTTAATGGTCTTAATGTATCATGCTTGAAGGTTTTTGATAGAACAACGCATATGTAAGAGGAATTCATAGCCATTAAAGAAGATATTGTACAAGCTGAAGACACCTACAGTTTTGCCAACTCCAGAGAATATTAATGAACTCTCTGCAATTGCAAGTTGATGAACCATCTCTATCTGATCCACCGCCAAAATCACCACTTGAAGACATTGGCACTTGCAATAATTGTTGCCATGAGCTTCCGCTCACCATTGATGTTAGCAAAAGACGTCTAGATGTATCAAATCATGATCAATGCCACAGGCACTATCATTTCCAAAAATGTGTAAGGATGCTACTGGAGTCTCATCAACAGTTACTCCGGTAGCGTCCACCTTTGATCAACATCCTTTCCTATGTACCGCACTGCTGCGACTCCAGTAGACACTGCTGCATGCAAAGCCAATCCACCACGCAACGAGAAATTACCCTCTTTGAGAAGATGCATTTTACGTGCACCACTGAACCCAAATAGCTAGAACCCATTCAATCAAAAAGGAAAGCATCTCTTGTAGATGAGTTTTCAAGATGTGAACTGATGGAGCCTGATTTCAGTGGCTTATTTTTTTGCTTTTATTTTTATTTCTTTCTCAATTTTTATAAATCCAGGGAACATATCTTTTGAAGATTTTCTTTATGTAAAAGGTTGTGCCTTTCAAGTGACATAGAATGCTTCTTAATATAGTATCTGCTCTCTGTATAAAGTCACAATCATGTGTTATTAAGGACAATGAAATGATATAAATCTTGGTTGGTCATTTGGATTTGGTATCCCTCAACCTTATATTATTTGTTCTATTTAATCATCCATTCCAATCTGCCACCCCCTTCTTCCCCGTCATGTGGCTAGACATGCTTCTCTTCCTTCTCACCCAATTTCATTCCTTCTTGCTGTAGGAAAATCAATACTCGAGCACACATAATACGTCTACTTCAGAAGATTTGTACTGAGGAAGATATGCTTTTTGTAATAAGTTGATGTTATCAACCTTCATTTTGAGGGAAAATGTTATTAGAGAGGTATGAAATTGGCAAATAGATCTCTTTAAGACCCACCTACTATTGATCTCGTTTAGTCATATGTCAGATTGTTGATCTATATATAGACTCTAACTCTACTTTAAAACTTAACATACAAATCTGGATCCATTGAGTCCCTTCTGTGGTCATATTGACTGTTCTGGCCACATAAATCCAGTATTTCGACGTTTGTAGACTCCTGTGAAAAATGCCTAAAATGTATTAAGCCTTCTCCCACTATAAGTAGGGTCAGCTACATGGATTCTTGCTCAAATCCCTGTTGAAAGATTCGATTATTTTTTACGCTGGCTGTCGACTACCTAACGCAACCCCTGCAAGAGTGGGATTTGAATCCTGGTCTTTTGTTTGGTAGACACACTGTACTACCACTGGACCATTAAATGAAAAATGCCTATTGGAAAAAAATCAAGGCGAGGCTGCGCAGAATAGATCCAAAATGGTTTAACCCCCTCCTGGACGCTGCATAAAAAATGACGCTCTTGCTACCCAATGTTATGAGGGCCTGTAGGAGGTAATGGATGGAGGGTTGGAAGTTGCATAAAAATGGCACATTTGCTATCCAATGTTAACAGGAACTTCAGCTTCTTTAATAGTTTTTAACATTTCATTAAAATTTGATTTAATGGAAAGAAATGGATTGCTTAGATTCATTTCTTGAGACTGACCCAAGGAACACGTCGCACCAACAATGTGCTAAATAATGTCATTTATTATGCTTCTTATTATCCCTAAGGAACATCTGCATATGTGTATTCTGACCGTTAATCTTTTTTGAAGCTATTGAAATATGGTCTTACTAGATGTAGTGACCCTTAACCTGTGCTGGATTCAATCCTAATGTTGGATCTAGACAGTCATTAGATTATCTTTTTTCATTACTACTTTTGCAGAGTTTTATGTTTCTGATGGTCACCATTTCCTTGCTGACTTCTCCAACTAAAGTTATCGTCCAGACTTGCTATTTTGGAGCCGTTTAGTGCCTGATTTTTCTCATGTCTTACAAGATGATAGGGCTTTTGCTTTATTATTTTGTCTTTCTCGCCATTTGCCAAGCTTCTAGGAGATGCTTTGAGTTGTAAATCTCACTTCTCCCCTTAATAGCCCACAAGGGACATTTTTCAAACCAGCAGTGATGTTTTGTTGATCTAGAATTCTTTTTTTTTTGTTTTGTGAACACAATGCATGAGTTTGTTGCAGGCATTAGGGATATTCTTAAAAGGGTCAGCCGATAAGAAATAAATCACATAATTCAGTCCATATGGTGTCAAATAATTGTTTCCTAGACAATGCCAACTAGGAACTTGCATTGCTTAGCTTTCACCGATCTTGTTTCTCAAAGAAAATATAATTTTGTTCCTTTTTTTCTGAAAAAAGCAAATGGGTAGGCAACAAATCGGTTGGCACAAGAAACATGGGGAAATACATAACTGGGGTATGGTTGTCAAAAAAGAATGTTGATGGAGTATGATACTAATATTGCATGCACCTTGGATCATTATCTTTCTGGTACTTGCCATTTGCAGATGGGGGATTTCACTAAGGGCAAGGTTACTATATATGTATATTGTATTAGCTGTTGTCGCTTATTCTCATTATATCAATTTCCTCTTGCAGGACTTCCAGCAGCGACATCAATCGAGCGATATGTAACCATTGGAGCATACAGTCTTCTGCGATCTTGTACCATTGAGCCTGAGTGCATCATTGGACAGCGTTCAATCCTCATGGAAGGTTCTCTGGTGGAGACCAATTCAATTCTGAAAGCTGGATCTGTTCTTCCTCCTGGCAGGAGGATTCCCACAGGTGAACTTTGGGGAGGAAATCCTGCAAGGTTTGAGCGGAAATTGACCCACGAGGAAATCGTGGAAATACCCAAGGTCGCAGTTGCCATTAACGATGTGATGCAGCGCCACTTCTCGGAGTTCCTTCCCTACTCCACGGTTTATTTAGAGGTAGAGAAGATGAAAAAGGCTCTATCCATCCCCCTCTAGAAGTTTACTTTCTGCAAGGTGGTGAGCACCTTTGGGTAAAATAAGCAAAACTCATGGAACTGCTGTTTCTCTTTGTTGTTCCTGATGCTTGTACAATGTTGTCGAATGAGATTCATTCCTAGCCATTCATTTTATTAGAAGATTTTCTCTCTTAAGTGCATTTTGTGGTCATCTGGCTTAAAAAGAATGATGTCAAAGCTTGGATGTTGATTTCATGTTAACAATGGTAAAGAATAAGTTCTAAGAAAAATGGCGTCGGCTTTTTTTCTTCTTAGAGGGCTCCAGGAGAGGTTCTCTCTGTTTTTTTAGGCCTGGTTTCTTCCTTGAAATGTATCCTTTGTAGACAATAATATGAAATTGGCAGCATAGCCAGATTGCTTCCTTTTTTAAAATTTTAAGACTTGAAATCTAATCGTTTTCATTGAAGATTCAATGTTGAACGACCATTGTGTTTAGCACTTAGGTTACATATTTGAGCAAGGCATAGCACATTGTCATATTATCACTATCATGCTTAAAAAGGGCATAAATAATGACTTTCATAAAGGTGCTTTAAGGACTACCCAGATAGGAATTAAACATGGCCCAAAGTTGATGGAACTGGAGGCTTAACCCCATACCTCAAGGATCTCAAGAAAATATCAAATATTCAACCACTCTAGATGTCCGTCAACTCAAGGGGTACTGACAGAATATGATTAGCCAGCTCAAAAAAACACATATTCGACTAACAAGAAAGATAGTGAGATATATGCTTCACTTTTGATATTTTAGCGAAAAGAGTTAATTCTTCGCTAGTGACTGCATTTGCGCTTGACTTTTACATTGCTACCCTCACTCCATTGGAAAGCAATCTCATTGCACTAAGCACTTGTATAAACCCCCCACCCCTACACCAGTTTTGCGAAGGAAAGACATAACTAGACTGTATAAAAACCAGCTTGCAGGAGCATTACGTAAAAGAAAGTAAAGCTCATTCCCTTCCCCTTGCAACCCAAGGAATTCATCTTTTTTTACCAACTAGACTACAAGTCAATTAGCAAATCCCATAAGCCCTCTCCCAATCTGTTGGGCTACTAACTGGAAAAGGCGTAAGTCAGCTAATGGCATGGTTAATCGACTTATCGTTTGAGTAAGTTGACTAGCTCAAATCTCAGACTAGAAGGGTTCTTAGTCAAGTTAATGAACAATTAGTTGACTTAGGACCTACTCTTAGAACCACAGAGGTACGTCGTTTTTTCGAGAGAGAACACGAGAGGAGATAGGGTGGAGAAATGGGAGAGGGCTCCCTACTGCGAGGAAGAGCGTGTGTCATTCCCCTCCCGGAGGAGGTGTTTATTTAGGACGTGAATGCCCCTCGCACTAGTCCTCCCTAGCCCCCCCACGTCCAACGGATTCTCGCAAGACTCGGGCTTGCCGCAACCGTTGGCTCCGAAACGGCCGACGACGTTCTTTGACCATGAGGTCATTTGGACTCATTCTACATCTCCCACTTGACCGTAGTGGTCAAAACCTTTACACTCCCACTATTCGTGTAGTGTATGAAGATGTCTACATTGAGGTTTATTATTCATGAAAACCTCTTCAGCGACTCATGCATTTCTGAGTCTCATTAAACCAACATGTTTAATGTATGTTCCTGCTGCTATTCCCTTGGTAAGGGACCGTGATTTCTTGCTTCTCCACTATATCTTGTATATAGTGATATTGGATCTCAATGTGTTTTCCTTTAAAACTATTAGCCCCACTATTAATCAAGCTTATCGCAGCTTGATTGTTACAATACATTTCAATTGGCCCTTTGACCAATTCGAGGCTTAGGTTTTCTAGAAAACACTTGATCCACACAGCATGAGTGGTGACCATTCTACATGTAATGTATTCAGCCTCCTGTATATGTCGAGATACACATCCTTGTTTCCTGCTACCCCAAGAAACGGCCGCACCACCAAACATGAACAGGTAACCCGATGTGGATTTTCTATCATCCACATCCCCTCCGAAATTGGCATCGGAGTATCCTACCACTTCAAGCGATTCTGCTTGATACACAAGTTTCAGATGTACTGTCTGTTTCAGATATCAAAGAATCCTCTTTACAGCTTCCCAATGTGATGGACCGTGATTGCTTTGATATCTACTGACTAAGCTCATTGGATAAGCTAAATCAGGTCGAGTACACATCATTGCATACATTAGAATTCTCACCGCTTGTGCATATGGTACATCTAAAGGTTGCTGCCCCTTTCGGAGACACTGATTCTTGCTGAGCCTCTTTCCCATTACAAGTGGTGTTGGAGCTGGAGTGCTATTTTGCATTCCAAATCTTCTTAATATAGTATGCAAATACCTTTCCTGAATAAGGCTCAATGTCCTTGAGTCCCTGTCTCTTGTTATTTGAATTCCAAGAACATAGGATGCTTCACCCATGTCCTTCATCTCAAATTCATTGCTCAATTTCTGTTTAATTTCATCGAGCATTTGTATGCCATTACGTGCAAGTAGAATGTCATCCACATATAATGACATGATTGTAAAACTGCTCCCACTCTTCATGGCATACACACAGTTATCCAATTTATTTGCAACAAATCCAAATTGAATAACTTTCTCATGAAATTTGAGATACCATTGCCGTGAAGACTGCTTCAAGCCATATAATGATTTTCTTAACTTGTAAACCCTTTTCTCCCGACCGTCAACCTGAGAGCCATCAGGTTGTCGCATATAAATCTCCTCCTGTAATTCTCCATTAAGGAAGGCTGTCTTCACATCCATTTGGAACAATTCCAAATTCATATATGCGACTATGGCTAAGATCATCCGAATGGATGCAAACTTAGCCACTGGAGAGTAGGTTTCCTGAAAATCTATTCCAGCTTGCTGAGTATAATTCTTGGCAACCAATCTTGCTTTGTATTTATCAACAGTACATTTGGCTCGATACTTCTTCTTGAATTTCCACTTACATCCTATGGATTGCTTACCTTCTGGAAAATCACATAATTTCCAAACACCATTTCGCTCGATTGAGTCCAACTCATCCCTCACGGCAACCGTCCATGATTCCGACTCAGACGAAGTCATAGCTTCATCAAAGGATATGGGATATACAATCCACGACATCCTCATCCACGATGTAGCACGATGTCTCACATCCATAGGAGTGATAATCTTCCATCCACGCGGGCCGTGTTCTGGGTCTCTTGTTGCCGATTATACTCGTGGGTTGTGTGGGTGCACCCACTTCCTCTAAAGGATCATCATGTTCCATAGGTTCGTTCTCTACATTTGGATGATCGATATCATCCTCAAGTTCTTGTCTAATGCTAAAGTCATCTTCATTGTCTTGTAGGACAATCAGAGGATTTGATTCCTTTATACATGATCATTTTCTTGATGAATTTCAAAGAAAGTAGCATCACGACTTTCGATCAAACCTTTAGTTTCATGGAAGAATCTATATCCTTTAGAATTCTCACGGTATCCAATAAACTTGTACTTTAATGTCCTGAAGTCTAGCTTGTTCCTAAGCTGACTCGGTACCAAAATATGTGCAACACATCCCCATTTTCGGAGATGGCCCAACTCGGGTTTTTTGCCATTCCATATTTCATATGGCGTTGATTCTACGGACTTGATGGGAATCCTGTTCTGTATATAGTTCACAGTCAACATTGCCTCTCCCTAGAATTTCTTGGAGAGTCCTGAGTGTGAAAGCATACTCCTTACTGTAATCATCAAAGTTCGATTCTTTCTTTCTGTTATACCATTCTGTTGTGGTGTATAGGGCATTGTAGTCTGCCTATGAATGCCTGCTTGAATGCAATAATCCTCAAATTCCTTTAAGGTATATTCCCCACCTCTATCTGTCCTAAGGGTTTTGATTGATTTTCCCAATCTTGTCTCTACTTACACCTTATATCTCTTAAATGTTTCAAGTGCTTCTGACTTTCTTCCTAAGAGATAGAACTTTGAGTAATCATCAATGAATGTTATAAAGTATTCCTTATTTCTGTGTGTGCTGATGCTCAATGGTCCACATATGTCTGAATGGATCAAACCTATTAATTCTGTTGACCGACTTTCGATTGAGAAGGGTCTTCTCATCATTTTACCAATCAGATAGTGTTCGTAGGGCAGTGTCCTTGCACCCGTGATCTTAGGCAACAGAGTTGTCTTCATCATTTGATCCATCTTAGAATTTCGTGGATGACCCAGTCTCATGTGTCACAAGTCATAATCAGACAAACAACAGAAGGAATAATCAGAAGCGACATCCATTGATTCACTAGATTTTATTACATGAAGACAGAATAGGTCATGCTCGAGCACAAACTTTCCCATTGCGTAGACCTTCTTATTCTTGCCTATACAGACATGCTTATTATAAAAACGGACTTCGAAATCCTTCTTGAGCAGCACTGGGATAGAGATCAGGTTCTGGCATATCCCTAGGGCATATAGTACATCATTCAGTACCATAATGTTATCCCTTAGGTCAAGCCTGTATGTTCCAATACCTTCTATGCTCAAGTAGATGTTGTTTCCCATGAAGATCCTATGTTCATCTTTGCTCAACTCCTTGAAGTCCACCAGGCCTTTCTTCGTCTTGGCGATGTGTATGGTTGCTCCAGAGTCGATTCACCATCCATCACTGTCCGTGATGACAGAATTGCACTCCATGACAGTCGCAAATTATATTTTCTTCTTGCCTTTGTTTTCAGGCATTTTAGAATTTCCTGGCTTTCTTTTGTTGGGGCAATTGACCTTGAAATGGCCATATTTGTCGCAACTGTAGCAAGAGCCACGTGGATATTTCCCACTCTTTCCATTGAAATTCGCCTTGGAGGGACCCAACCACTTCTTCGTGTGCACGGCATTTGCTTCTTCTTCTTCCTCGACCTCAAAGATCTCAGCTTTCGATCTTTGCTTAGAGAGGTCCTACTCAATTGCCAAATGTGCAGGTAAGTCTGCCACGGACTTACTGTTGCCATTCATCCGCAAATATGTGGCAACCATGTCGAATGACAGTGGGAGACTTCTTAGTATGACTGCAATCTGCATCCTCTCCAGAATCACGCAATCAGCAACCGCAAGATCCTTGGCCATCACAAATATTTTTTTCACATGCTCGAGGACGCTTTCAGATTCCTTCATTCTACATGAGTTGTACTTGTGTAGAAGAAGCTGGACGCTCACTTCTGATTTAGAGTTATATTTCTCCTTAACCACGGTCCAGAGCTCGTAAGCTGATTCGCAGGTCTCAAAGATCCGAATCAGGTTCAAATCTATGTGGGTTAGCATAAAGCTCCTAGCCCTATTATCTGTTTTCTCCCACTGTTCACGGACCTAATTTCTTCCATAGTTGGATTTTCAGATAAGGTTGGGCCAGGTTTGTTTATGATGAGTGTATGTTATCGTGCAGTAGGCCATAGTAGATCTTTCTACTCCATAATTCATAATTAGTACCATTAAGGTACTCAATTTTTCTCACCTCAGTGGCAATAGTCTTGCTTGTCATATTTGATCTAATAAAATACATGTAAGTTCGTATGAGATTAAGAAAATTAATGAAGGAATATTTTTTTAAGACTTAACAAACATGGATACGTGGATACTTCAAGCCAAAGGATAAAGAAGATGCGATTAAAAAATATGATTTAACTATCACTTCTTAAAAAAAAGGTTAAACTATTACCTCCCTATGAAAGTTGAGTACTAAACTTTTATTCTCTTAACCGATTAATCAACCACACAATATAACAACAATCAACAACAGAATAGAAAAGCTAGTTAAGGAAGTTTACGAACAAGTACCAAATAGAATATCAAAGCTATTGGTGTAGTTAAATAAAAACACAACAAGTTATTATTATTATCATTATTTATTAATGATTAAAAAATACTTAAAATCGATCCAAAAAAAAACTTAGAAGTAACAAGTAGTGATGAGACTTTAATTACATTTTTCTTCCATGTTGTATTTCCATTCACAAGAACCTAATCAGAGTAGTGCGTCGGCGTTGCTAAAGGTGACTATCGGAGATCGGATCCCAGCCTTGCCGAGCTCTGATACCAGTCTTAGAACCACAGAGGTACATCGTTTTTTCGAGAGAGAACACGAGAGGAGATAGGGTAGAGAAATGGGAGAGGGCTCCCTAGTGTGAGGAAGAGCGTGTGTCATTCCCCTCCCAGAGGAGGTGTTTATTATAGGGCGTGAATGCCTCTCGCACTAGTCCGTCCTAGCCCCCCATGCCAACCGGATTCCCGCAAGACTCGGGCTTGCCACAACCATCGGCTCCGAAACGGCCGGTGGCGTTCTTTGACCATGACATCATTTGGACTCGTTCTACATCCACTTAGTCTACTACTACTTTAGCAATTCAGGTCTTTAGGATAGTGAAAGCTCATGTAGCTGACCTAAGAAGAGGCACGGTTGAGTTAGGGTCTTGGTAGTTGATTAACATTTGAGATTAACCCCACCTCGAGTCTACTTTGGGCTAAAACAAGTCTCTTAGTAGACTCAACACAACTCTTAGTTGACTTCCCGATCAACTATATTTCAAGCTAATCGATCAAGAGGGAGTGTCGAAAACTTGTATCCCAAGGTGATATTTCAAGCTAATCGATCAAGAGGGAGTGTTGAAAACTTGTATCCCAGTTAAAGCACCAGATAAGCATGTATTTTTTTATGATAACATAATTTGTATATTTAGCATGTAGTTAGGTCAAAAGCAATGTAAGCAATGTACCGAGAAGACTCAAGCATAAGGAGCTCAAAATTAAAGAGAGAAGCTAAGCTCAAAAGAGATCAAGGTTATTGAACTCAAGCTCAAGAAAAACTCGAAAGCTTTTTGTTTATCGAGTCATATACATATAACATTCTTAATGTTGTAAAAAAGCTCAAAGTATATCCTACATCATGCATATCAGACTTCATAACATCATTTTCACCCAAACTATCGTGTCATCAGATTGATCGCTTTTGGTTACTGTTTAAAAATGATCAATCAACACTTTTGATTAATCGGTCAACTTTGACCGATCACCTTTTTTAACTGATCGTCCATTTTTTCACTAGTTGAAAATGATCAATCAACACTTTTGACTGATCGATTAACTGCCATTTAAGGAATATTTTTGAAGTTGTATTTTCCTCTGATTTTAACACAAATGACTATTATCTATAAAACTTATCGAATAATTTTAGCACTAATGTCTACAAAACTAGTAAGGCCTATAAGTATGACCTTATACCACCCTTTCAATACACACAACTCATATACTCTTTATTCTTCATTCTATTCTTCGTGAGAGAGATCTTAGAGCTACTTTCTACTTCATGTTTAGGAATGTCAATTTTGGTATATCCATTGGGTACCCGATCCAAATCCGTCCCATTTAAAGATCCGAAATCATTCCCATTTATTTTTGGATGGAATTTGGTTTCAAGTGTATTACCCATGTGGGTATTGGCTTGGGTTTGGGATTTTACCTTGTAGGGATCTGAGCCCACCCAAATATGAAATTTAATAAAAATATAAATATAAACATGTGTGTTGCATCTTAGTCCAACTCTTCAAATCCAATCAATACATCAAAATAAGATAGGTATCGATCAACATATATAAAATCCAACTAGATTTTCCATGCTCCCTACATTGATTCAGATTCAATTACATTTTTCTATCACCAACAAAAAAAGTTACTTACCCAAAAGATTTAAACACCTAATCTATACGAATCTTCAATTATCCCTACACATTGCACATCTTTGTGTACTATCATTATTAGTTGTTATTCCTCTGTCAAAGCTACATATTAAAATATTATGTACATTTTGAATAGCTTATGATTATAGTATGATGAATACGTGGGTACCCATTGGTTGCACAAGTATTCGTTGGATATGCGGGCATTCGTTAAGAATTGCCCATTTAATAAATAAGCGAGTTTTTTAGCGATTTTATAAATGCATATGTGTTTGTTAATCTTGATACCCGTTCCAAACTCGCCATGTTCATGCTACAAACCAAAACTCGATCGTTCAATATCTTGTTTTACAAGCACGCTCCAAGCTTTATAAGATCGTTCCATACACCTAAGTCTTTATTTTATATTTATATATTGTTGAGGGTGTAGGTTTTGTACTGTTGTATTAACGGGTGAGTTGACAGAAAGCCAGCTTGTTGTAAGTCGTCGGGTTACCCGCATAAGCACTCCATGTTAGTGGAAAGACCCGGTTATGGCTTGACGAAAGCCCGAGTGGAGAACTCTTATCGTGCTTTTTAACTGTGAGAGTTTCCACGTAAAACTCCGTGTCACTTATGGTTTGATTTGCTTATTTGTTATGTTATGATTAAAAGTGTTAGGTATTGTTTTGCTTGTTTAAAAATTTCACAATTATAGTGATCCAATTACATGATATACAAATGTTCCAACATTTAGTGTCAAAGCCTCATTCATGTGAAGGAATTCAATACATACACGTGGTCAACATCTTAGGATCACGTGCTGAATGGAAGCTGATGATTCATCCACCTTTTTTCAATAGGACAAACTACTCAAGTTGGAAAAGGAAGACTTCACCATATGGAACATGGTACAAAAGAAATTCCAGATCATAATAAAAAAAGAAGAAGGCTACACCATCCTCGAATTGGCATAAATGATGCTCAACTCGAATGCGGAAAATTCCTTGTATTGTGCTTTTTCAAAAGTACAATTCGAGTATCTCATTTGAAGACAATATATGAGCTATCGAAATGCATGAAGACTACACAAGGTGGTGTAACCAAGGTAAAAGAATCTCATTTTCGAATGTTTATTCTTGATTATGAATTTTTAATGCAAAAAAGGGACACTATCAATGATATGAATGTTAGATTCATCGCAATCATGAATAAACTGGGAAAACTTAGGAAGAGTTTTCTTCTCGAAGAACTCTCTAGCAAGATTATCATTTTACTATCTTCAGAGGGGGCATAAAGTAATTGCAGTTGAAGAGTCAATAGATTTCAACATGATTTCATTGGAGGATCTCATCGGCAACCTTCTTGCCTATGAAACAAAGATAGAAAAACATGAAAAATGACAAAGAAAAGCCGCAAAGGAGTCTAGCTCCTGCATCTAGTGAGGAACAAGGGAACGATCTGATTATGATGATGATATTGCATTCACCATTCAATAGTTCAAGTCTTTTCACAAGAAGAAGAAAATGGTAGAAAGAGAAAGTTAAATAAAACACCTTCAATGCGATAAGGTAGGGCACGTGAAGAAGGATTACCCTCATATAAAGAAAACTTTCATATCTGAAAATAAGTTCAAAACGAAGGTATATAAGCAACTTGGGAAGTATAAGAAATCCTAAAGAATACAAAATTGCATGATGGGATTAGTTTGATTGGTTCTCAAGATGAGATAAGTCAACTTTTATACGATAAACTCTATAATACTTCTCAAAATCTTTTTAAACAAGCTGTGAAATATGAGAAGGAAAAAGACACCTATTAAAAAATTCACAAAAAAATAGTAGACGATAAATCTCTTTTATTCAATGGTTTAGATGTTTTGAACAGGGAAAATGATTTTCTAAAGAAAGATCTAAGTAGTTTTAAAGTAATAATAGATACTTTGGATATTGAAATTGACAAGCTTAAAAAATACAACTTTTGTGTCTACTTATAAACAATGAAAAGGAAAAAAGTGTGTCATGCTTCTAGTTCTAGTTTTTTCAGTTCAAAGAAAAGGAGATGAATTTGGATACAGTAAGGAACATATGCAATCTAATGACGAAGGATTTAAAGGAAAAAGTATCCAAAAAAATCTTGCAGGTACCAAAGATCAAGGCAAAAGAAACAAATGGAGGAGGTTGTATCAATAAGAACATCCAAGATGGACCTCTCACTAAGTACAAAAGAGAATAAGCACATACTTAAATTTAGAAACAAAGAATTGACAATATTGCCTCTTTCAATACACACAAATCACATACTCTTTATTCTTCCTTCTATTCTTTATGAGAGAGATCATAAAGCTACTTTCTGCTTCACACTACACATCCAAAGCTGTGATGAGTCAACATCTCATCTTACAGTCACACCTTCAAGCTTAGTAAGATAATTTCATACACCTCATTCCTTGTTTCATATTTTTCCGTAAGTTGATCACGTAATCAACTTGTTGTAATATATTTAGGTTGTCCATTAAAGCAATCCAAGCTAGTGGAAAGATCCGATTGGGTTAAATTGAAAGCTCAAGTCGGGAAATTCTGATCATGGTTGTGCCACTTGTGGTTTTATCCTATATGTTATCTTGTGATTAAAAGTGTTACCTAATATTTTGCTTGTTTGAAAATTTTGTGATTGTTTCCATACAATTACACAATCCTCAAAGGTTCCAACAGGTTGAAGAAATCCATATATCATGGTCAGTTCACTCTAGGCTATTTGTTGGTTAATAGACTTACCCCATAGTTGAATCAAAAGGTTCATAGTTGTCTTGCTCTTGTTATCCTAAAAAATACTTATATTTAAATGGATGCCGATCAAATTCAACTAGTATAAAAAATGTAGATTATCATAAATAAACATGTACAAACACACATACATATCATACAATTATATCAAGTATGGTTAAGAATAAATTTATACCTATTGTTAAAATGGATATATGGATACTGCGGATACCAAAGTGATATTGTATCCTTTTTTAAAATAGACTCATCTACATATATATATATATATATATATATATATATATATATAGATACACCAAAATTGGATGATGGATGTATATGTATATTTTTTCATAATAAAGTCGATATAAGGGATATCTTGATGAAATGAACTACACACGCACGCGCACACATGCGCACACACACATGTGTATATCATAACAATTATATGGAATACAGTTACAAACAAATATAAATTTATTCTTAAAAAAGGATATACATCTTCTAATTTATATGGATATATGTGTAATATCTTTATTTTAAAAGCGATACAGATATTGATATATTAAATAGATATGACGGAGGATTTGATACAAAATATATTCATTAGTACTTTAAAGTTAGTATAAGTGTATCTAGATGAAACAAATATATAATATATTTTCACGTAATCCTTATATCAAAATGGTTATAACAATTCTATAACAATTGTTAAAACATACAAGTAAGTACCAAAGCAGATATTATGGATATCAACGTGTTGATTGACATGATGGTGACATATTGTGATCTAAATTTCTCAAGGATCCTTTTCAAAAAAATCAAAAAAGATGATAGGAAAAGAGGTGGGTGTAGGAAAGTTACCTACACATAGGTGTAAGCTCCCCAATCCTTATATATATATATATATATATATATATATATATATATATATATATATATATAGGGGGCTTATCCAATGGGCCCTGTGCCCATTTGAGATGAGATGAGCCCACTCATATTTTACCAATATTTTTCATCATTTTGAGTCCAATGCTTATTTATTTACTGTTGTTATATCATATTCTTACTATTAGTAACTATTTTCATGTAAAGAGAATCTTAGATTCACAAGAAATGGTCATTACTAAGAATAAAAATGAGACTAGTAATACAAATAATAATACAATCATTTTGTATGACTTTGAAGGTTTTTGTCCCTGAAAATAGTTACTAGTAGTAAGAATATGATATAACACTTGTAAACAAATACCTATTAAGCTCAAAAAAATAGGAAATAATGGTAAAAAATGAGTGGGCTCATCTCATCTCAAATGGGCACAGGGCTCATTAGATAATTTCCCTATATATATATATATTAAGGCTTATCCAGAGAGCCATGTGTCCATTTGAGTTTGGTGAGCACCAAATATAGGCTCTCCACGTGTACTTCTATTTTAAAGGTTGCCTATTTCGAAGGAGCACGGTTTTGGAAGGATATTAATACGTTTGAGCCTCTTATATTTTCAATTATATCGAGCCCTAAAAAAGAAGACGGTTTTGGAAAGATACATTTAAATCATTAATTTCGTACCGAAGAAATAGTCATTGTACATTTGATCAGTAATGTAAATAATGTACTTAAGTAATTATGTGTTGTGAGATCAGTAATACTGAAACAATTGTCAGTATTTTACATCTGTAATATTACATTGTACAGAGATCAGTAATTCATTCATGTTACTCAAGTAATACATATTCAGTTCTCAAGTAACTATTGTTGTGAGATCATTAATTAAGTATGTGAATTACTAATGTCATACAATAAGTATTGATTACAAATGTCCATTTTACTGAAGTCATTTTGATTGTTACTAATATTGTAGTTCACCCACACTAGTTATTAATGAGCCCCTGGTTTTCACCTACCGCGCACCTTTCATCTGAAGAGCGGGAGATTTGAAGATAGCAGGGTTGATGTCAAAGAAGGAATCTCTCAGTTCATTTTGAGGGCTTAGATATACTTTGAGTCTTACTAAAGCACATCTTATTTACTTATATAACATTTTTAATTACTTATAATATATCGAGCGTTACTGATAGCAATACATAAGTTACTGGTTACATGATTTTTTATACTTATTCCATTACCTTCTTTTACCTACAATTTATTACATGTTACTTATGCTTCTATATATCTTACTTATTTTATTCTTTGTTTTGAATTACTATCGAATCATACCTTCTTTACTTATGTAGCCTAATTACTTGTAATACGTCAAGTGTTACTGAAAGTCACACATAAATCACTTAATTATTGTTATATGGTGAACATCCAAATTTCAACTGTTGTCTTCTAGTCCATTTAGATGATGTTATTTTGCGCTCGCTCCTCGGCATAACATCAACTTCTTCAAGACACCAAATTGTTGCATTGTTCTGCAAGAAACAATAAGTTAATTGACCATTTAAAAAATAAAATATCAAGAAATTGGAAAAGAATACATATTACTTACAAATTTCAAGTGACGTTTTAGGAAGATACTTGCTTCAGTACTATTTTATATCCGTGAATAGTAAGAATTGTATAAAGAAAAGTAACTCTGCAATATTCTCGCTTCAGTAAGAATCATTCAATGACAAATAACTTGTAATGAATTGTTAGTAACGTTTGTTATATGACAAGTAACTTGTAATGAATTGTTAGTAACTCAGCAATATATACTCGCTTCAGTAAGAATCATTCAATGGAAAGTAATTGTAATGAATTGTTAGTAACGTTTGTTATATGACAAGTAACTTGTAATGAATTGTTAGTAACTCAGCAATATACACAGTATATTTTCAAAGTAACACATTAAAAGTAACAATTCTGTTAGTAATAGTAACATTAAATATCTTATAAGTAAATTAAGTAAATATGTCAGTAACTCAGTATATCTTCAAAATAACACATTAAAAGTAACAATTATGTTAGCATTAGTAACATAAACTATCTATTAGTAAATTACTTAAATACATCATTAACTCAGTATATTTTCAAAGTAATGCATGAAAAATAACAATTGTATTTACTGTAACTTTTTATTATATGAAATCAAAATACCTTAAAAAAATCAATTAGGACTACAAATCGTATATCAAAATAAATAAAAAACGATATTATGAATACTATTTTCTCATATTTCAATCATACTTCTCAAACAAATATTGCTTACGATCAAAAATATGCACTACTCATAAAATAGAAATTACTGAATTCATCATCTCACTTGTTTTGATCTTTGCAGAAATATGCAGTATTCATCTTTGCAAATCCCACTATCTCATGATCTAGAAACATAACAAAAAATCAAAATCTGGTCTATAATCAGTCATATTCAAATCAAAATGTCAAAAAAATTCTTTCTACATACTATCAGATTCAAATCAAAATACGAAAATAAAAATCTAATAGAAATACAATACCTTGCATTAGATAAAAATGATCGCCTCTCTTTCTACGATTGATCGCCTCATTTTGCAAATAGCTAGATCAAAAAATGCCAGATCAATCATCTCTCGTTGATCTCTCAACACACGTTTCCATAAATGTATACTAATTTTAGAATTGCTTAATATTTCCAATTATCTTTCTTTCCATTTTAGTTACGGTTCCTATTTTTTAGGGATTGAGAGATATAAATCTTACGGTTGGAATTAGAGGCTCATCTCGTACCAAATGAGTATAGGGCTCTTTGGATAAAAATCCTATACAGATATATATGTATATGAGTACCAACATGATAGTATTATATATATCCAATTTAAAGTGCAAAAGGATACAATAATATATCATAGGAAAATCAACAGTGAGGAGTGTTGATCTCACCACGTCACTATAGGGCCTCCTTTCCCTTCTTTTCTACTGCAATGGCTCGTTCAACCTTACATAGCACCCCCTTTCTCTCAGTTCATGCTCCTATGCATCTTCCTCGTATCCTTTTTAAGTCCTATCTCTCTAAACATGATTTGTCAAGTAGGTTTCGATCCCTGCGTGCGCGTACGTGTGTGTGGGTGTGTGTGTGTGGGGGGGGGGGGGGAGGCGTGTGGGTGTGTGTGTGAGGGGGCGTGTGTGTGTGCGTGTGTGCGTGTGTGCGTGCATGTGTGCGTGCGTGTGTGCGTGTGTGTGTGTGTAAGCAAAGACTCCTATGACCTCCATCTAGATAATCATTTTTTAACGGTCATAGAATTTCTTAAATCGACCCTATCTGGATGGAGGTCATAGGAGCCTCTGTTTCGCATGAAATTTTAATAACATAATATAGAGATTTAATAATGAATTTCCACGGTTTTATTTTTTTAAAAAAAATAAAAATTATGTGAAAAATAGGGCAGGGGGAGATAACTTAGCTCTCTCAAGGGGGCGCCCCATTTTACTCATATATATATATATATATATATATATAGAGGGTTGATCCTATGAGAGTCAAAACCTGTGAGAGCATGAGAGCAGTGATTCTGGATCACTAGATTTAACTAGGAGAGAGAAGATCATGAGAGAGAAGATGGAATCTAGTGGTCAAGAATCACTGCTCTCATGCTCTCACAGTTTTTTGCTCTCACGGGATCAAGATCACATCCATCGCCTGAGGCTGAGGTCAGGTCAGAGGAGAATGTTCGTGAGTCTGTAAATACATGTGAAAATTCTGGTGACTTGGGGGAAGACGTTGACGATGATAGTGATTTGGCTTTTTCACTACCAAGAGAAAGGGCCATACGACTTGCAAGAGTATTTACAATACCATGCATCCTTGACTTTTCAGTAAAGATGAAAACGGATCGAATATGGATCGGATATGCCTATTTCCATATCCATATCCGTTTCATGTCTATCAAATAGCAATACAGATACATATATGATTCGGATATGCATTAAGGAAACCATATCATTAAAAATATGAATATGAATTCGAATCATATATTTATCGAATCGAATACGGATCGAATAAAGAGTGGATCTGAATACAGATCGAATAAAGAGTCAATCCAAATATCAATAAAAAAAGAGTGAATCCAAGTATGGATCAAATAAACATGGATTATGTGTTACATATAGAATAAAGACCACATATGAAAATAAATTGATTTTTTTTTATCAAAGTTCATAATAATTTAAAAAATGATAATAAAATATAAATAAGTTGCATCAAGACAAAAGGGAGTGTCGAGGTGACTCGCTTTCTTGATCGGAAGCAAAAAGGGGGAGATATGGTTTTGTGAATTTTATTTGTATCCATTCCCAAAAAAATGAAAGTTTATTAGTATATTTAATATATTGTATTATATAATACTAATATAATAACACAGGACTAATATATAAAATAATATTAAATGGTGTATTCGGATATCCAGATCCAGATTTTTAATCTATTACTATATCCAAATCCATATTCGGAAAATTTTTACAACCCATATCCTATTCGATCCGTATTCGATTAAAATTTGGGTACAGATATTCATATTCTATAATTTTTCGAATATGGCAAGCGAACATTCAGACATATACGTATCTGTTTTCATCCCTACTTTTCAGAAGATGGTTGATGTAACAACCCGGATCCTCGGTGACTAGCGGAAACATATCAAATGCCACGTCGGATCCGAGTGTTACTTCGAACATCAATGGTATCACAATAATAATGAATTATCTAGTATTTTTCTATCCAAAAAATATCAGTATCTAATACAATACCAAGATCCTTTATTCAAGTGGGCACAACGACATCCTTCCTTCATAATCTACAACAAGACTCGAACTGCCACTAAAAAATTCATCTCGAAATTTACTGGTCAGAAGACTAAAAAAATCATGATATTTAACTCATATCTTATTAGGGGTGCTAATCGAATCGAATACATTCGAATCCACTTAGATTTAGATTCAATTCATTATAAAATTTTCGAATCCGAATTCGAATCGAATATTAAACGAATTCTTAATCTAAATTCAAATTCAATTCATTTGGTGTTTCGAATATTCAAATTCGATTCATTTTATATCGAATTAGAATTTTATTTAATAATTTAACTAATAATAAAAATTTTATATTAGTAATATTTTAAGTTTTAAAGAATTCAATATACTTTGTGATACTAATTTGTGAAAATATAATAGTGATAAATAAAAAACTTATAATATAAATGGTTAAAATTAATAGATAATATAAATAATTAAAGTACCTAACTTTTGTTGTTCGTGTATGTCTCTTGCAATCCTCTGCTCTTTTTGTACCTATGGTGAATTGAATATGTAAAGAAAAAATAATTATTGACATCTTGATAAATCATTGATCTTTTCTTTTTGTACCTATGATGAAAACTCAATCAATGCATCTCCACCTTTCAACCGGCACTCCATCAACTTTCTCATTCTCTTTGGTAAATGAATCATAAACCATTAATCTTTTCTTTCTATCAATCTTATTAATTATTTCAGGAATCGGTTTTTCTATTTCTTCACCCCCTTCTTCCACTTTTTCATTAATATCATCATCATGTCCAATGACCCTCCCATGGAAACTATCTTGAGAAGATGATATGTTTGAATTAGACTTCTAAAATCAAAATGAACACATACTTAAAACTATATTTTAAATTCCATACCAATGTAGAATTGCAAGATATAGAGTAAGAGATATACATGTCCAAAATAATAACTAGAAGATTGTGTTCCACATTTTTCTGAAGAATCCTCCATATCTCCATTCCCACTGTGACCTATCTCCATGATATATGAGAAAAAAAGAGTCATTAAATTGTATTAGAACCATAAAAGGTCGATGTGAACTGACTTATGGAGCTAAATCTAACATCTAAGGTGTATAAAAATCAGCAGATCGGACTGAGAACTCAGTCGGTATGGCTCTGATCTTCAATTTCCTAATATGTAATATTTTTTCTACATCAAGCATGAGCAGTTCATGCTTACCTCATTTCAATGCACTCTTATGGGAGCATAGTTGGGCTTATTAAAGATTATGATGATATTTCCTTCTTGATAACCTATTTCCCTCGTAATATTGATGAGAAATAGAATTTAGTTGCATCTATGATCTTTTGCGCATTTAGCCATTTAGGCAAAGCTCGAAATCCATGAAATCTATTCATACCATAATTGCCTCTAAGATATTATTTGTATCCAAATGCTTGGTTGTCCTTATAATAAAATCTGGATATTATGACGGATGGGAGGATTAAGAGTGTGATTAAGAAAAAGATTGTTAAAAATTTGAAATCTATGACCTTGGGATGGTTTTTAAAAATTTTATATATCTTTGTTTGCAGATGATGTATTTTAGAATCACATAAATTATTTGGATAGATTCTAAATCTTAAGATTTTAGGGTAAAAAGTGAGTATGTGGTAATACCAGTAGCTGCAGGGGTGATGGAGAGATGCTGGCGACGTTAGTGAGTCTAGAACTGATGTTGTTGTCGACGGCGTGGGAGAGCAGGAGTTGGTGGTGGGGTTGGCTACCGAAAGGGTGGTGTTGTCAGTGGTGGGAGCGGGCATGAGTGGGAGACTGGAGTCGACGGTGTTGGAGAGAGTGAGCAAGAGTGGGAGGCTGGAGCCGACGGCATTGGAGAGAGCGAGCACGAGCAGGAGGCTGGAGCCAGCAATGATGGAGAGAGTGAGCATGAGCGAGAGGTTGGATCTAGCGGCGTTAGAGAGCAGAAGCAAATGTTAGGATTTGTTTCTCTTGAGCGACGAGGGGAGAGAGGGACTTTTGGAGAGTAAAGAGGGGGTATGGTTTATGCAATGGGCATCCTAAAATTAGGACGTTTAGAATAAGATGATGAAAAATTTTATTTATTATATTAAGTTGTGTATCATGTGTGGGGATTTTACAAAATATGTACTACATTTATTTACATATATATAATACTTCATACCATATCATATATGTGTGTATATCGAATCGAATCGAATCATTATCGAACGAATCCGAGTGAATTCAGATTCGATTCATTTGTGAATCGAATCCAAAAGTTAAATTCAAATTCAGTTCATTTGATTTCGAATCGAACTTTTTTCGAATTTTTATCGAACGAATCCTAATCAAATTCGAATGATTAAATTCAATTAGCAACCCTATATCTTATTCATCTTTTCTTCTATTTTTCTCTTCACATTTTATTGGACATGCTCTAATTTGTTATTATTCTACTTTAGAATCATTCACTTGTATCAAGGTCTTCTATGACAATATGTCAATTTCCTCATTCAAGGTTTTAATTATAAGATTAATAAATCAACAAGAACATACCTTCACCTAAGAGACAAAAGTAACTAATCCAACTAAATGTTGACAAGAATTTATAAGAGTCAATTTTGTAGGTTGTCCCTCACCAAAAGTGATAATAGTAAATCAAGGTGTGCAGTTATAGTATGTATGGAAATGCATATCTAATTAAAGTTAAGGTATGGTAATCCGTAGAATGATAGTGTCTATAACATGTAACCATCATATAAGTCATCATATGTCTTTAGTTTGTTTTATTTATAACTAAATAAGGATCTTGACCAAAATTAATGTCTTAACCAACCAAGATAATTAGATCCAGTTACTACAATCATGTATCATATATAACCTAAGTGGTCTCATATTCAAAAATCTAAACCTAATCACACATGCAACATCCTAAATGAGGTTAATGACCCAATATTGTCTAATAGCTATATCAATAAATTGACTGGTAATGCGTAAGGAATTTAAGATATCAACAACACAAAGCATTACAGACTTTCCTATATAACCTTAAAATGCCCAACTCATCGACTTAATGTAACTAACACATTTGAGAGGTCAAAGGCATCACTAGGGATTCTTGACAGTCTTTGATATGTCAACTTTCTTAATTGTAAACTAATGGTATTCTAAATAGAGGTAAATCTTGGAGAAGACGGTTGCTTGTTGCAATTGATCACGTATGAAGAAGCAGGTACTTTATCTTTAGTAAACTTAATTAATAGTCGGTAGAGCCTAAGTAATGAAATTACTCCAAGGAAAGATGAAGCCTTATCAATCTTTTATTTAATTGACCCTTCCATTTATTTTTCAGCCCATCCAACTCATATGGGTGTAGTATCCAATAGGTCATCAATAATGAAGTCAATAACTCTTTCAGACAGATGGTCATAAGATCATTAATACTTCATCTAAACATCTCACCAACATCTACATTCCCAAGTCTTACATGAAAATATATTTTTTAGCCAAATAAGTCGTACGCCTGATGATGACCGTTGTCGATAAAGAAGTAATCGTCTGACCCTCCTTTTTTGTCTCTATAAATAATCAATTTAGTGTACCCAGTCTACTAAAATCACTTTCTCCTTGGGACAATCTATAATCTCCAAGACTGGTTCTATCTTTCAATTGGTCAGCCTTCTAATACTCATGTTATCTTCTAGAGACATGTAGGTCATGATACATTATTGGTCACCTACTTATTTTTCTATACTGAAGGTCTTGTGCCATCAATGATTGGATATCTCTTGCCCAGAGGAAAGACTGCTCTGATACCACATGTAACAACCCGGATCCGATATGGCATTTAATATGTTTCCGCTGATCATCGAGGATCCTAGTTGTTATAGGTAGTATTGGAGTAAATTTCCCTCTTATCGTGGAAATATATACTCAAGAGGTGGAGCCATCCTACAAAGAGATATGAGGAAATGATTACCCAGAACGTACAACCACCATTGCCACTGGGAATAAGTGATGGGTCATGTCGCAATGAGGACGTTGCGAATATAAGTGGGGGAGGTTGTAATACACATACCCCCAAACATAGCCCCACATCTAAAACTCACAAAGTGTGAGAGTGGGTTATAAGTGGTGGGAATTACTACTTGACAACTTGGGTTTAAGCATTTTGGGTGGTTGTCAGCAGATCCATTTGGGCTCAAACCCAACAAATTCTAAAGGTCAATTTTCTTCGATAATGGACCGAAGACCTAAGTCAGAGACGCTACAATTGAAAACCCTAGAAGAGGATGAATCCTATCTTCGAATCTTCCTTTGATGGCCATCCGATGATCAGATAGGATTTCAATAATTATTGATACTGTAAATCAAAATGTTGAAAATACTTAAAGAATTAAGTATGAAGATACGATTGCATTCTATTCTTAACTAAATGCAAAGGTAAAATTAACTCTCACTTTTGTTCCCTCCTATCTCTTATTATAACTTCCATTCCCAAAGTGAGCGAAAAAATGGAATGGAAAAACCCATTTCTTTTTTTAGTTCCATAATTGATCAGATACCATTCCATTGAATTCCCATTCTTAACAAACAAATGGGTGTAAAAGTATACAGTTAGTGGAAGCACATTCCAACTGATCGAGTAGGGTAATCATCTGATTATCTAATATCAGCTAATGCCCATTCCAACTTCAGAGGTCTGTTTGGTTACTGAGATGTGATGGATTGAAGTAACCTCGTATGAATAGTAGCTGTTTGGATGGTTACGAAGGTTGGAATAAAGAATGTGATGTGATATCACATTGATTTGTGATGAAATTCCAACCCAAGAATACAGGAGGGTCTATCTGGTTACCTCGGGGTAACCCGGTAACCAAACGGATCAGGAAAATCTTTACGAATCGGTGATGCTCAACACAAGAAAACCCAGGGTGTGATTCCTTGATAAATGGTGAACAAAAGTCGTGAAGAGACTATTACGAAAAGATGCAAGGATTCCCCTCGAAAAAAGGTCAAAGATGATGGAAAACGCAGGTCTGACAAGGAGCCAGACCTCGGTCAGGGAGTTGACCGAGGTCAACCAGGGAGAGGACCTGGTTGGTCCACGGGTGGTCCACGTGGACCAACCAGAAAAATCCTTGGAAAAATGTTTTATAAATTCAATTAAAAATACTAAATGATTTAATTAATTTTTGGTCATTAAATAAAAAATGTTTGTTGTTTTATAAATTATTTTATGGTGATTTTTATTTTTTTTATGAGGTTTATAATTACAAGTTATGTTTTATGGGGTATATAGGTATATGTATCTATATATTTTAATGTTTTATTTTTATTTTGTATTTTTAATTTTATTAATTTTGATTATTATTTTATATATTTATAAAGTATTTCTATATACTTAAATATATTTTTATTTTATTTTTGTGATGTATTTTGTATACTTAATAAAATCTAACTATTAATTATATAGGTATGTGCATTGGTATTGTACCTATGTACTATATACATGTATTTTATATTTTCTTAAGTATTTTATTTTGATTTTAATGTACATATAAATTATAAATAATATTTATAAAATTATAAAAATATAGAATAATGAAAATAAGGAATAAATAATAAAATGAATATTTTAATTTGTACAAGTATACAAGTGGGGTCCAAAACTCAACTTTCAAATCGTAGCTCCGCCAAATGCAAAACGATCTTCATTAAATATCTTATTTAAAGTTATATATAATTAAAGGTAATTTTAATGCATTTCGATTTTTATTTGAGAGATACAGGTCTTGGAAGTTGGGATTCTGAAATTTTATTCAGATCATAACTTTTTATCTGTATAATATTTTTTAGTGAAATCAATTTTTTATTTTTCTTTATTTAATTATCTACAACTTTTATGTGCAAAGTTTCTTTATTTGAAGTATAAAAAGTGTAACTAAAAATGGATCCCAAAATGAATAAAGAATGAATAAAATAAAAGGTATTTTTATTTTATTTTGTCCCTTATCTCCCCCTACTTTATTCCTTGTCGATCTAGTCATCGAGATGCCTAGGTCTCGAGGTTTCAGATCATAAAATATTTATAATATTTTATTCTTTTTCTTTTCTTTTCTTTTCTTTATTCTATAATTTTGGCTTTAAAAACTGTAGTTTATACACTATTTACACACATGTGCATGAATGCTAAAATGCATGAATTAACGCTATTTACATGCATTTACTAGGGTTTTTAAGGACAAAATGATAGAATAAAGATGATGAAACTTAGATTCATCAGCACCCCTCTCAGAGTAGCCGAGGAATGGTTATAATTCCCTCCCCTTCTCGTCCTGAGCTAGTAGAGAGGATCATTCGAGGATAGCTTACAGATGAGGGTCTACAGAGACTCAAGGGAAAAGTCCTTGCGGAGATCTTGGTTGACTTTTCATATGAAGATGGTGTGCTATGAAATGGCAACCGTTTGTATGTTCCAATAGATATGGGACTTAGAAATGAGATCACGTGCGAGGCACATAGCTCCCGATTATTGATACATCCTGGTGGCACCAAGATGTATAGGGATTTAAAGAAAACTTTCTATTGGAAGCAGATGAGAAGAGATGTGGCTGATTTTGTGGCAAGGTGTATGACATGCCAACATATTAAGGCTGAGCATAAGAAGCCACCTGGACTTCTGCAGTCCCTTTCAATTCCCGAGTGGAAATGGGAAGACATATCTATGGACTTCATTACATGGCTTCCTAAAGTTTCTAGCGGTCGTGATGCCATATGGGTAGTAGTTGATAGGATTACGAAGTCAGCACACTTTATACCTTTGAGCATGGCTTGCACTCCAGCACAACTTGCAGTGGTTTTTATCAAGGAGATTGTCAGGCTTCATGGTCTACCGAAGCAGATTATATATGATCGTGATCCAAGATTTCTTCAAATTATTGGCGAGAGTTTATGAACTCTTTAGAAGTGCAGTTGTGCCTGAGTTCAGGTTACCATCCTTATACTAACGAATAATCCGAGAGGACGATACAAACTTTAGAGGACCTTCTTCGAGCATGTGTATTAGAGTGGAAAGGGTCTTGGAAGGATCATTTACAATTAGCTGAATTTTCATATAATAATAACTACCATACCAGCATAGGCATCGCCCCCTTCGAGGCATTATATGGGGGGGCGATGTACTACACCTTTGAGCTGGCATGAGGTCAGGCATAACCAGTTGCATGATGTGGAGTACTTGGAGGAAACTGCTAAGGCCATTAAGACGGTCCAGGAAAAGTTGCTTACTGCACAGAGTAGACAAAAGAGCTACAGGGATAAACGACGCACCGATCTTAGCTTTGAAGTTGGAGGTTTCATCTTCCTTAGAGTATCTCCAACCAAGGGAGTGCAACAGTTTGGAGTAAAGGGAAAGTTAGACCCACTGTTTATTGGACCTTTTGAGATCCATGATAGAATTGGCAATGTTACTTATAGGTTGGCATTTCCTCATCACATGTTAGGAGTGCATAACATCTTTCACATTTTCAATCTAAGGAAATATGTGCATGACCCATCGAACGTAATCAGCTACGATGATCTTTGTGTGAACACAGACCTAAGCTATCCTGAGGAACCGGCCCGGATCATAGATCACTTAGTGAAGAAGTTGAGGCATAAGGAGATACCATTCGTTAAGGTCCTTTAGCAGGGACATAACTTTGAGGAGGCTACTTAGGAGTCCGAGGCAGATATGTGACGAGACTACCCACATCTTTTTGAAGGTGATCTTTAAATCATACTTATGTATTTACTAGTCAATCGATTGGGTTCAACCTTTAAGGTTGTTATGTTACATCCCATGCATCTTAAGTCTCGAGGACGCGACTGTTTTTAAGGTTGTTATGATGTAACGACTTGAAAATTTTGGTTTTTTTCGAAATATTAAAACATGTATAATATCATACTCAAAAGAAACATCTCGTCACAAGCTTTCCAACGATACCAAGAATGTGTTAATACGAGTTCGTATGAGGAAGTTATGCCCTTTTTAGCGAACCATAGTCATAGACATTTATGGAAATTTGGACCCACGAATTTTGAATTATTCTACACGTTGAGGAGATATTTTGGAGCATATTCCACCTCATTTTTATACCCTTACTTCCTTATTTCACCCATTGAATTATCTTTAAGTTCTCATTGATGTCTTTCCTTCTTACGCCTCCCTCCAAAGTTTGTTTTCTTCTTTCTTCTCCCTTAGAGAGACAAGAGGAAGAGAGTATTCCCGTTGACGAGGCAAGAAGCTCTGGAGCTTTGTTACAAGGAGAGGAGGAAGAATGTCGTCGTAAGAGGAAAGCTTTGCAGTACTCAGGTCCTTAATCGGGTGTGGATAAAAAGGTTCGCAAGCAGGTAACGGATCTCAACCTTCTCACTCAATCATTTCTTTGCGATTATGGTTGTTTCGGTGGATGAGTATTTGCTTTGATCCAGCCCCACCCGGATCTTCTTTTGTTGTTGGTACACCATCTTATTATAAGGTAAGACTATCTCGTGATTTCATTGTGCACGGATAGAGATTGTTCCTTTTCATGAAAGGTTTAATATTATCGTGGATTAACATGAAATAGTACCTTATGTTTTGATAATTGGAAATTAATTATTACCATCCAATTCAATTATCTTGATATGAAATTCTATGTTATGTATCTACACATTGAAATCATGATATAATATCGAATATTTGAAGTAAGTTTCGTAACACAGATCCATAATCGATTTTTTATTATTTCTTTTTTTGTATTTCTGCTATCTCGCATTCCGGAGATTACCAATTTTAGGGGATTGATAACTCGGTTCCAATTAGAGTCTCCCCCGGATTGCTTCTTGCTACTGATGTATCACATGTCCTCCTGTTAAATTGTTCGCATAGATTCTATGTGAGAACCCGCTTAAGATTTAACTTCATTCTTAGATTTGTTCTGGTTATAGTATTAACTGACATCTCTATTAGGGTATTTGACATGATAAACGCCAATGTTCATATGAACTTATATTTAGGATTTATTATCAAAATTATTTTTCTTAAAATCTTTTGCTGCGGTAAAATTCACAATGTACAGATCTTTCTTAACAATTAATAAGATTGTATTTTTTAATAATAATATCTTAACAACCGTTTCAAGTTCTTATGGAAATTTAGTTTTCTAACAAAATGTGAGAATAAATTCCCTTCCATATGTCATGATATGTATCTCATATATTAGGAATGTAATCATTCAAAGATGTTGGAATCATTTGAATATATATATCAAGCGTTTATCCTTAATTGTTTTGTTACTGATATATATGTGAACCTTGACAAGCCTCTTATGAAATATTATATTTAGAGATGTTAGCAAGTTTTCTTTAATAGGGTTAATGGCAACATGATAATGTTTAGTCCATGCCGAGATTGGTTATTATTGATGGATTTCCAATTCGAGATTATAATCTATACAAACGAATCATGTATTTATCTTAATCGCCCATTAATTATAATGATTACAACTCTTATCTTTGAAAATGTTAAGACATAGGTTGTTATGAGTAGATGGACTTTATACAATCTGCTAGTTAAATACTAATAGGATAAAGGGGAACCTGGTTATCTCAAATTTGAAGGAGGGTCAAATCATGTATTCTATTTATACCTCCAATCACTTCATGAGTACTACTGGATTCATCTCAACACGACATAAGTTACTCAATGATATTGATCAACAAAATAGGTATTGATGGAGTGTTGGATTTTTGTTGAAGGCAATAGGTTTAGGAAAAGGAAGGAAACAAACTATGCTTTATCAATAGAGTATGTTTGTGATATGAGGGTTATATTTGTTAAATAGATTTGTTTTTCTAGATCATGTAATCAATTGATTTAGGTATACAAATATGTACGTTGAGTAAAGTAAACATATAAATGTGTGGAATAGGAAATAAATACAATAAGGTGGGTGTACACCCTTGTAGTCTGGCTGAACCGATAGTGAGTCACCCCCACTCAAGGGGCATCACAGAGTGGGGTAGTGGTAGGTACTCTGGAGAGTTTGGGTGGATGCACGCGTGCATCGTACCATACAGATCTGTTTTGTGACTATGGGTTGTTGGAAGACCAAGGCTCCCTTGGCAGACTCAGTTGACACAATCATGGTTCCTTGATATATATGCCACTTGACTTGAGAGATAGAGTACCACCAACCAGACTAACTGAAGGATTGTGCTTACGCACAGGTTTTAGTCTACACTATGAATGGAGCGATGCAGGTTTCATTCCTGCGTAAACTTTCTCCTTTGACGGGTGAGTTCAGAATTAATAAATAAATGAATAAAGCTACGGCTTAGGAACTGAAAGAAGTGGATTAATTGTGTAA
Source organism: Ottelia alismoides (assembly GCA_037367405.1). NCBI lineage: Eukaryota > Viridiplantae > Streptophyta > Magnoliopsida > Alismatales > Hydrocharitaceae > Ottelia > Ottelia alismoides. Next base: position 86,731 of record JAZKJV010006568.1, read on the forward strand.
ATTGTCAAAAATCTACTCGCTGTCTGTAACTTAATTAGAGGCTTTCTACTTGAGTTTATTAGAATATTTTAATTATACCTCTATAGTTTATGCCCTTGCATTGCCTACCAAAATTTTCTTTCATTTATAAATTATTGTTATATCCTTATTGGATTATTTGACTCACAAGTTACCCCTCTTGGAAATCTAACATGAAATCTTGAGCAGGAGATCGATGCGAGAGTTTTTGGCAATACAGTTGAGAATCATTTTGGAGGTTGATATCTAGTGCAACTGATTTCTTATTTGTCTTTCTTTTTCCTTTATTGGTGATGTAATAATAAGATCTTGGATTATTCCTGTCCTACCATTTTTTGTATGAATATTTTATCATGCATGTTGTATATAACTGTTGTTGGGTAATAATTGTGAATGGGCGTTGAGACGCGTTCCCTCTGAGGTGGGGCATTACATCATAGACCTATGCCAAAAGGTTAAGGGGACGAGGGCTATCTTCTCGACATTCTACTAAAGCTACAGAAGCATGGGGTGAACTGAGCGATGAGACTCCGGCGAGAGCGGCAGATGTGGAGTCTGGTCACTCGATTTTGTGCAGGAATTGAAGGGGAGACATAGGGCTATTGTGAAGAAGGTGATAAGGAAAGAAATGACAGTGGAATGGGGTCGGAACAAGGTCGATACATGGCGGATTTGGTGTTGGAGCTGAAGTTTCCACGATTTTGACTTTTCAAAATTACTCCAAATGCATGATTAAAGGATGAAATTAAAGTCAATTCTACGGGTATGCACCTAACAACTCAACGAGCTGGAGAAGCTTGGAGCAGAAGAGGTTTCTAGAGATGAAGATCGGCAGACCTGGATCTTCCTCTACAACTCCTTATCCTCGCCACAAAGGGTCGAAGGTCTTCCTGCTGTCACCAGGGACTCGATGGAGGTGTCCAATGGAGGTTACGAAGGCTGAAGAGAGATCAAAACTCAAAATGAAGTCAGAGGAGGTTATTTATAGACAGAATTCTGGCGACTTTTGGAAGGGAAATGACATGCAATACGATAGGGGTAGGTGAAGATTCGGTAGTGGGAGATGGAGAGGGATGTTAGGGCTAGCGATTGGTGGTGGTCTCGGGGAATGAGGCAGATGGAGATGGCATAAAGATTGGGGATAAGAGAGGGTAGTTGCAGCTCTGACATGGGCGGGGGTTGTGGGTTGTACAGTTGACCTGTCCGATCAACATTTTTGGCTCTCTAGTTGGTCCACATGGACCGATCAGAAAATTTCAATGCTAATTTTTTTTGTAAAATCGATATAAAATAATAAATGAATTAATTAAATTTTCATGAAAACAAAAAATTATAATATAATGTAGTATTTAATGCCTATTTTTGTTTATTTTTAAGAGGCTATTTATTAGGTGATTCTTTTTACATGTATATCTACATGTATTTATACATGTATTTTGAGTATTTGATTTTTAATTTGTGTTATATATTTTATTATTATATACATGTATTATATATATATATATTTAATTAGTTACATAGTTAAGTATTTTTGTTGTACTTTTATGAGTTAATTTATGTAGTTAAATAATTCTATACATATTCTTTATATGTATATTTCATATATATATATAAGTACTTGATTTATTTTAATTACTTTTTTGATGATTTTAATTTATTTTAATTATATAAATGTGTTTAAAATAATTTTTACATATTTATAAAAATAATAGAAATTTAAAAATATAAAGATTATATATATTTAATATAATATGCATGTATCTAGCATAATGAGGGTCCAAAACTTAACTTTTATATCTTAACTCCAAATTGGATAAACCACCTTCATTAGGCAGCTTATTAATAGTTATGTACAATTAAAGGTGATTTTGGTCAATTTTGATACATTATGGAGAAGATACAAGTCTGTGAAGTTTTTATTTTGGTTTTTTATTTTGTGTGTCCTGGGCATAGTGTGCATTATTTTTCTGTGAAATTAATTCTGTCTTTTGGTTTGTCTTTTTATCTACAATTTTCATGTTTAGGGTTTTATTATTTGAAGTGTAAAAATAATAAAATAAAATAGGTCCCAACATTTTGGGCAATAAGAATTAGGGTTTTGTTTGTGATTTTCTGTGCAATTAGTCGCCCTATCTCCCCCTACTTTATTCCTTGTCGACCAAGTCACCATGATGACTGGGTCTCAGCGACTAGGATCAAGCAGTGTATTTGACACTTCCTTCCTATTCTTTTCTTTATTCTTTTATTTTGGTATACATACAATATTCTGTGTAGTATTTTACACTATATTATTTATGAATTATTGAGTGTTTATTTTCAGTAATTAATGATATATGAATGCATTTAGCTAGGGATTTGAGACCAAAATAAAATAATAAATGTGATGAATTGAGGATTCATCAGTACCCAGGCTGGGATTTTGTCTCTAATTTCTAGAGTCATGCCTCACTCTGTCTGGAATGTACCTGAAATCAATGTGGGCTTTATGAACCCAATACAATGAAGTCCATTAAGGATTTTAATTATGGACAACATTTATTAAATAGTCCCCTTGATTTAATTTTTGGATTTTCACTTTTTTGAGTATTTTTCAAGAATATTCACCTAATAATTTTTTGGATTTTCTTTAAACTTAAGTGAGAAAAAACAGAGAGATAGTCAGAAAAAGCAATACAAGTCAGCACAATAATGGAATGATCATCATTTTGTTTGAATGATGAATGTCCAGTTAGAATTACATAAAATGCTTCCCTGCTCTCTCCATGAGGGATACAAGACAAGAATTTAAATTACAATACATGCAAATGTAATTGATAAAGTATCCCTAAGCGGGAATTGCTATTAGTGTAAAGAACCAGATTATTTTGACTAAGTCCAAGCCTATCAGACTGTAAGCAATCCTTAAAACTATGGGTTCATTCACATAAATAAAAATCTCAAAATACAGGAAACAAATTGAAATAATAGAGAAAAATAAGGGAAAAGAAAATTAGAAGACGATGAAAACACGAGAGAAAATCCAGCAGGCCCCAAAGTGAACAAACATCTGGTAAAATAGGCCCGAGAGTCTGTAACCAAAGTCTTCAACCTATATTAATACAATTCAAATGAGTCACTCTCTCACAAAAAAATACTAAGCCGAACTTCTGCTAATCACCTCCTCGATCGGGTCTGTTGCTCTCTCTTATCGACTTATCCAGAAAGTCGATCTCCACTATGCTTGGCTGCCTCGGTATCCTAGAAGTTTGTCCTCACGTAGCGGGCCCTTGCAATAAATTAAATATAGAAAGATGATTAAACAGATAAAATAATTATTGAATAAAGATTGGAAATAAATTAAAATACAGATGCAGCTATCTACAAGCCACCCGATGCGTTGCTCCCAGGCAACGACACCATTTGATGAAGGAGATATTTCTATATGAGATGCCCAACGTTCGGTCTTGGAGGACATGCAGTGTCTGACAAGTCGTATTTTGCAATCATTGTGTAAGCCTCTCTCTCGACACTCAGTACCGGATCCTAGCTCATCAATCGGTAATTAACCCACAACAATATATATATATATAGATATGCAAATGAAAATAAAGGTGAGTTAAAATTTATTATAATTCCACACGAAAAGTGTATAGGGCAAGTAAGGTGGAGTGTCGAACCATTGAGAATAACGAATGATAGTTACATTTATTAATAATTAAGAATAATTAATAGTAATTATTTTTGTATTTTTAGACTTTTCCTGATTTTTGTGTGGGATTTTAATTATATGTGAATTTTTATGGGTTTTTAATTTGTTTTATTCTTTTTTTTAATTTTTATTTTTATTTTTATTTTTAGTTTTGCAAATTTTAGTTTCATTTTTATTTTTAAAATAGAATATGTATTTATATATAACAATAACGATATTATAGTTAATGTAAATAATGTATATAATATATATAGGGTTGTATATTTTTAAATATATATAAATATATTCAAAATACAATAAATAAATTATTTTTGTGTTTTAAATATTTTTATCAATTTTTTTATAATATTTAGAGAATTGTTTGCTATTTTAATGTATTTTTTATGTATTAAAATATACAAAATAGTGCACATAATTATCCGAATCAGCTTCAGGTTTTAAAAATATATATTAGTAAAGAAAAATAAGAAATAAAAATTAATATTTTTGGAGTTTCCAAGAATTTAACTGATTTTTGCAAGATTTTTGGGTTTTATAATTTTAAGTTTTCTATTTTGTATTTTAGTGATTTTAGATATGTAGTAGAATAGATAATAATATACCTAATATATTTTTTGGTCTCTGCTGCTCATCTCTATAAACTGATTCACGGGAAAGCCATCTGCTTCATTTGAGAATGGGCTCAGGGGTACCGAATCACCGAACATGACCTTCAGGAATGGGGGGGCACATGCCAGAAAGACGTCTCTTGCAGTCCTGAAGTCTCAATAACTCTTTCTACAATTATGGTGACTCGCGGCACAAGATGTATCTCTTTCCTGGCTAAGAAAAGTCGAGAAGTGGATTGGCAATGGGAAAAGCTATTCTTTGTTGAACTCTCTTTTCTAGTCCAGATCAGCTCGACGAACTGGAGTCGAGTAAAGCATTGCTGAGCAGGATATCTTCAGCTGATGTATGCTATTTCGGTGCAAAATGACTAAAGTCATAGCTTTTTTGCTCTGCTTGCTACCACTTTGTTGAGATTTTCGATTCAGACTCAATAGGAGTTGAACTAAAACCCATAATGCTTTGAGCTGTAGTCTGAGCCTATTTTTGGAAGTTCTTTCATATTTTTTGGATTTTAATAAGAAGACAGTAGAAAATTCACATTTTTATATAATAAAATTCAATAAAATGCCATACAAAAAATATATGTCATCAAGCAATATATCATACATTTATTTAAATTTTCCTGTAATTTTTGAACCAATAAAAATATTTATAGAAATAAATACACATAAAAATAAAATCTACTATTTACAAGGATCCATTTACAATTTATAAGAACATTAAGATCATTTAACAACATATCCTAAAAGTCTAAGGGAATGCACACAAATATTACAGTGCCTTACGTTCCCCTACTCGTGAGGCGAAAGGACTAGTTTGTAATTACAAGAAAGTACAGGTCCTTAGATGCAATTTTTACCTAAAATATTACACTTCATATTAATTTTACAAGACTATTTAATAAATACAAAATGCGATAGGGGGTTCTGCAATTTACTCCAAAGATCCGCGTGTAGGGAGCATGTTGCGCGATCGAAAGGCTCTAGTGGTGCCACGTATGCATACTTACGATGGACGGCTGGAGGCACACTCTGCATCACCTACAATGGATGTTCCAGATCAGATTTAGTTGTGTTCTTCATCTGATGGTTGTGGACGCCTCTGGATTAATAGGGAAGAAATCTTCCATGTCCTTCCTTCGATTGTTGATTGCTAGCAATAACCAGTAACTCCGATGATGTTGATCATATCCAAGGCTTCCTGGCACACCTGCAAGTTGAGTCAAAGAGCTTTGGGCCTTGTTGGAGGAGTTCTAGAATGAAGTTCTTGCTCCAACAACCTGGGCTTCCCTTCTTCCCTCGATTTCTAGCCCATGTATGCTATCTGGTGCTCCTTCCTGCGCAAAAACATAGGGGGCACGAGGGGGAACATACTTGATCCGATTTGAAGCTGGGTTGTAAGAGTAATGAGGCGGGTGGAGGGGCCTCCGTCGGAAGTGGTTGATGGAAATCTGAGATACCGATCTACGCGAGATCAAGGAGGATCTAGATGGAGGATTAGGTGAAGAACTGAAGGGGGAAGGTGATGGATGTGGTTGCGGGTCGATACCGAGGTCAGAGCACAAGGGAATAAAAGCTCTAAGCTTTGGTGAACTTTGATCTTGGAAATTTAACTAAACATAGGATTGCTTGCATGAAATAAAGCCTAAACTATGCTGCTGGAAAGAAATTACACTGGAAATATGAGGGAAAACAACTCAAACCCGCGGGAATAGAGAGCAGAAGATCCCTCACTGGAGCATGCTTCGGCGATGGCGGATCACACCTCCAGTCACCTCTTCTCCACGTCGACACCTCCACGAGGTCTCTATTGTCACCAGGGGTCTCGAGTTATACAAGGATTGCGATTATGAATGGCAAAAAGGGGATCACAAGGGCAAAAATGGATTTGGGTGTTTATTTATAGACATGGTGGCAAGGCTGGAAAGATCATGTGATTGGGATAGATTAGGTGCTTGAATGGTGATCCAATTGGCATGGCGAGATGAAGGGATGTATCCTAAAGATTGTTCAAGGAGAAATTAGACTCCCTCGAGTAGTAGATCATCGCCAAAAGTTTGGAGAAGGTGGGCGCTCGTGACTTCTGATAGAAGTCAGAAGAAGGGAAGGATAGTTGTCCCGAGGTCAACTTTCGCTGGCCTCTATTAGTTCACATGGACCAATCAGAAACAGACAAGGATTAATTCTCTTATTTATTTCATAAAAATAATAAATAAGTTTATTAATTAAACGTCAAAACATAAAAAATATTTACTATTTTTTCAAACTATTTTAGGAATATTTTTATTTATTTATACCATATTGTTTATTAGGTGCTCATTTTATAAGTATATACATAAGTATATATATACCTATATTTTACCTATTACATTTTTATTTGTATTTTAAATTTTAATTATCATATGTACATATTGTATATTTTTATATTATATTTAAATACATATTTACAATTTTTTATTTTATTTTCTGATTTTATTTGTATAATTAAATAAATAGAGGTATATACATTATATGTATATTACACCTCTATAGTTTATTGTACTATTTATTTTAAGTATATTTTAATGGTTTTATTTTTTTATATTTTTAATATATTTCAAATAATATTTACCAGCATTTAAAAATATAAGAATAGTAAAAATATAAATAATAAATTAAATGAATAAAATATAAAAGTATATGGTACAATGAGACCCAAGAAAGCTGCCTTTTGCATCTTAACTTCATTTTTAATGAGGTCACCTTTATTGGATAGATAATTTATTTTAAATAAAATGGACGTGAGTTGGTGAATTTTGATTTAATAAGAAGAAGATATTGATTTGTGAAGTTCGATTTACATATTTTTCATCTATGTATCCTAGTGGCACTGTGCACTATTTTTATGTGTAATTATTTTTATAATTTTTTATGTATTTTTATGTACAAGTTTCATGTAGAACTTTTTATTATTCGAGGAGTATAAAATGTAAAATAAAATCAAGTAAAATGGCTTATTAGAGAAGTGAAGATTAGGGTTTTATATATTGTGTGTTGACTCTTATCTCTCCATACTTTATTCCAAGTCTCGGGGTTTAAGGTCAGTCAATATTTGCATTACTTTATTTATTTTATTTTATTTTATTTACTCTTTTGTTTTGAATATAAATACATATAATTTTATATAATTAGGTACTACTTGCAAACAAATAATGAATGTTAATTTGTATAATTTACATATGTTTTGATAATGATTTAAATGTAAAATGGAAGAATAAAGGTAAATGAATGGTTATTCATCATGTACCCACATTCTTAAGAAACTCCACTAACGTCCTACTTGTGGGAGAGATAGGGAGAATGTCATAACTAATCATGAAGCTTCTTCAATTCTGCCTAAAGTTCAGCCAGCTGCAGAGCGCATGTATAATCTGGAAACATTACGACTGTGTCCCCATCTATTTGGGTAATAACACAGATACTCAAGCGCATATTTGCTTCAAGTTAAACTTAAATATATTTTGTAGATATAACCCTCTAATTAAGTAGTTGTTTGGACATTCATTTAGCATTGTTTTTTAAATTATAAAAATTGCATGTAAAGTCCATTCTACACTTTACATAATGAGTATTAATTACAAATTTTTAGAGATGCAGTTGATTTATTATAATTAGAATTGTGATAGTCATCTATATTTTCTATGATCTTTAATTCATAATAAATCAATGCTTGCTCTAAAAAATAATAAAACAATTATTCTCTATAGAATTAATTGTACCCTTTCTTTCCTCCAAATTGCTTATCATTTACATGCATCATTTGCTTAAAATAAATTATTTTGTGATCTTATTAATTGATTTTTTATTTGATTCAAAACGTAATATTTTTAAAATGTTAAATTTGTTATGTATACCTCTTATTTAGGGATATGCACGACATTTTTAGATCTGCAAAATAACAAGGTTTAATAATTATTGAAATCGATTTATTCAATATCATGTTGTTTGCATTCAGTAAATTATTTCATTTCTCATCTGAAAAATCCAAAAAAATACAGTAGGTTAATTTTGCATAATTTTACACTCTGAGCCAGATTCATTAATTTTAGGATTGATTTGATTGAAAATGTGTTAAATAGCTCCTAGACTTAATCGGAATTGCATTACATCAAATTACATATAAAATCTAAAAAAAGAACACTTCTCTGAAAATATACATTACATTATTCAAATTTAATTGGATGTGTAATTACTTCAATGTGTTCGTCCTTGGGCTTCCCCCAAGTAAATAATATTATCCACTTTGCATATTAATTCATATTGATTACTAAGTGGTTTTTGATCGAATCATGAATTGTCATATGCTACAACGACATAGTAGACATTATTTAATCATGGTAGTTTAGACATTCTCCAACGACCAATTAGTTGATCACACTACTCCTAATCACATTGATATTGAGCAACCTAAAGCCGAGCATCCAGAGTAGAGGAAACCATGTGCTTCTATTGATCGGTCCTATAGAGTGATATATCCACCACATAGATATTGCTTCGAAGACATGGTGGCATTTGCGCTATGTGCTGTTGAGGGAGTAGAGTCCTCAGATCCATCCAGCTGTAAAGCGGCTATAGCGTGGGCAGCTCTGATGAACCACATTTTCACCACATTAATAATCATAGTGCAAGTGGTGAAAATGATCCATAAGAATCACACTTTTCAATATGTGGAGAATTTAACTTGGCAAGTCTACCAATGTCGAATACAGGGACACGAGCCTCTGTGTCTGTTTATCAGAAATTATTGAATAAATCTAATCGATTAATTTTAGTCATTCAGGTCTTTACTATGCAGATACAAAATGCGTCACAGAATAATGTAAACAAAATGCAAACAAAATGCACATGAAACTCATGCAAAGACAGGCATGCAATGAATGAAAAATATGTTATTTTTAGTTGATTTTTAGCAATATAGAATGATGTAGGATGCGATGATGATGCAAATACTTATCTACCCTAAATTAGTCAGATTCATTGAGCAATAAAAAGAGATCCAATTTCATTATCAGTTGAAGCGTAAAAATACATCAAAGTTCTAAGATTGGTATTAAATTGAGGAGAAAATGGCACATAGAATATCCAAAATTTAGTATCTTAAATCAAGCGTCAAATTAGTGAATAAAATATGCCATCAAGAAATAATAAAATTTGCAATCCAACGAAATTGAAATCATCTAATTTGGAGTTCAAATGATCAAGTTATGAAGAAAACATTGTAAGGGCATATGTGCAATAAAAACATAAAAATAAAATGAGATAAATATGCAAATAATCCTTAGTAGGGGCTTTTTTGTAATATCCAGAATTCGATGGGGGGAATCCATGCAATTTGCCCATGCGTGACACATGAGGCACACATGCCTGGGCGGGACCTCTTTGCACATAGCTGAAAGACACAGGGCATTAGTGCTAATAGCCCAGCCCGCATGTGCATTGCACGCGTGCGAGCTAGGCTCAGGCATCGTGGGCAAGGTTCAGGGTAGGCTCGGGTCACGTGTCAATTCAAGGAGCCTTGGAGGTGGCTAGTATCCACCGAGCCTGCTGGAATGGGGCTGAGCAAGATGGTTGTATCGGGGCTGTTGGATTGTCACTGAGGAGGCGCCATCCAGTGGTAACTGCTTCTTCCTGGAATGTGTGCCCCGTCGCGAAGGTAGCGACGGTAATGGATCTCCAGCAAGACACATGTTCCTCCCCAATCACCATCCTGCTATGTGGAAGGTGCAAGCACCTTCGTGAAGAGCTAGAGAAGATCTTGGTGGCTAGGATAGTCAGTGGAGCGGCTCGAAGCAGCGAGGGTGTGGGGTGTCGCCGGAGTAGCTGCTTTAGAATGGAGGTGTATCAAAGCTTTCAACCATTGTAGGAAGGAGTACCTGCATGCATTAGAATTAGCCGAAGCATGCTCGAGTGATGTGTGCATGTGGTGAAATGGGGTCCTATTCGAGCGGAGGGATGGAGGACCAATGTCCTTCTCCGGTGAGCTGATGCAGAAATGGGACGGAGGTGAACGGGAATCTAGAGAAGGGAAGCAATGAGAAGAGGGTGTAGAGAAGATCATGGAGGTGGGGCTAAGCTTGGAGGAGGGAGTATGGTGGGTGAAACGTCGTGTGTGCATGGGATTAATTCAAAGTAATTAAAGAAAAATTAGAGATAAAGAGTTACTGGAGATCGAACAAGGAAGAAGAAGGTGAAGCAATGCTTGGGCTGAGGCTCCTTAGGAGCCTCCAATCAGCGCACGTCTATGGCAGCCACGGCTCGATGTTCAATGGTGGAGGAGCCATCGTGACTTGGTCGATGAGACCAAGGGTTAACACCTGGGCCTAGGTCATCTTCAGCTCATCAGGTTGGCCCTCCGCTGTCACCTGAGGTACGAGAGATGCTGAGGCTCAGCCCATGAATTAGTAGATGAAGCAGAAAGGAGGTAGAGGTGGGATATTTGATGGGGGAGTTCCAACCGTTACAGGTGAGTATGCGTCGGTTTTGTAATATCAGGATGAGGAGGAGGATGAGGTGGTTCGAGGCACTAAAGTCCCCACAAGGATCAGGGCGGTTAGGGTTGCGAGGGGGAGCGTTTGGGTAGTGGATAGAGATCTTGAAGCGACGACCAAAATAGGAAGGGGGAGAGGTCGACAGTGTGGAGAACGTGGGGGAGAGGATGAGTTGGAGGTAGGAAATGGGGTCCTAGCCATTGGATCTCACGATCCAAAGGCTGAGATAAAGGTTCGAGGGAGCGGGTCAGATCAGATCAAAGGATCTAATTGAGTGGCTAAGAAGAGAGCAGGAGCGTACAATTGAGATGAAGCAAGGAGATTCATCCTACCGTGGGTGAAAAATTGGGTATGTGGAGGCAGCTTAGCCATTGGATGCGGTATCATCCAATGGCTAATAAAAAGGCGGAAACATGAGGCTAGGATTACATCAAGGGGAGCAGATCAGGTGGCAGAGGGAGCTACGGGGATGGAAGACGGAGATAGAGGTAGAAAGAGGTGGATCCAAGGGTCAAGGACCAAGCCGAGCAGTGCAAGGAAAAGGGGCCACATGGCCCAATCAAATTATTCCAAAAATAAGAAAAGAAGGAGAAAATAAGAAAGAAATAAAAGAAGGCAAAATTAGCAAAAAGTCAAAACATTAAAGTTGTAGATATCGAGGAGATCTATAAGTTTCATGTTGGACAAAAAAGTCAAAATAGATAAAATAAACATAGTGAAAGTTTTGGAAGTATTTTTAATGAATAAAAACACTGATTTCTAATGGTTTTGAGATTTTTTGTCTTTTTGATTCCATTTTAACACCAAATAAATATCTACAATTTTTAATATCATTTTATGTAGTTTTTAATAAGGGATAAAAATAAAGAAAAATGAAGATAATAAAAGGTTAATTTATAGACAAAAATTAGGTTTATTTACAGGAAGAAGGTTAATTGTTAATGATGCGAAATTAATGAAGATTTGGGATAAGGTGATTATGCTCTGTGGATAATAAGGGAGTATAGTGATGGTCAATCAGATATTCATCACACCCCTATACTTAAACTATGGTCATCCTCGAGCATCTGAAGAATGGAGGAGTTGGATTAATTACTGACAATGCATGAGCATTTTCAAGGCTCAATTCATCATTGTTCCTTAATTTGAGTGATCCTAAAATTCTGGACTCAACCATGCTCTAGTCAATAGGAATCCAACTTCTCTAATATCAAACTCTCTATTTTGTACATATAATATAAGGAAATGACATTTAGTGTGCTGCAATCATCAAAGTTGAGTCGAGATGTCATCCAAAGTTCTAGGGACTCTCCTCTAGACCAAATCCTCAACACTATGGAATAAGTCTGTTCTTTTGTTCAATCCACCGCCTCATTAATTCATCATACTTGAAAGTGTATATGGAGGTTCAGATAATGGAGGGCATGGGATTACGTATTTTCTTCCCTCCCTTACATTGGAACAAGGATCATCTCGAGTGCCTTATTATTCAACGCATGTATTTTTTTGTTTGTTGATCAATGTGCCCGTCAAGAGAGCTCGGAGTCGTCTGCACTTGTTTTCTTGGGAGTACATCGAGGTGTGTCTCTTTTGAGTATCTAAGATACATTCAACACTCAGACTTGTATCACTATATGATGTAGAGCCCTTTTTGGGTGCTAGCCTGACTCCTTGGTCCAAGTGGATACTTTGAAATGGTTGGGAGCGCTCGCCTTTGATGTAAGCTCTTTGATATTTGACTTTGAATTGAGAGAGCTTTTCTTTCAATATTTCTTTCTCTTCTTTTCTTTTTGGCTTGCTCTACTGCTTTTACCAAGAGTTGGCGTACACTGATCAACAATTATTTAGTTTAATCATACCCTGGTACATAGGTAAACATCAAACGATAGCATCTGAAATTGTTCACATACTGGCCACGGTTTTGCTAACACTCATGTTTCTTGAAGCCGTCATTGACTTTAGCCATCCTCGAACATCCTTAAATCGGGTCTAGACTCAAATCACCAATCCCAATTCCTCAAGTGATACCTCAACTCATCATCATCCATGCATTTGTGAAAGTTAGATGCTGATCATATTCTTTTGAAGGTAGAGATTGAGACTGCAATATAGCGATCATATCTTTCAAACTGGGGAAGTGTGGATGATTAAGTTTCAAACCTTAATGACTAAGGTTGGTTAACTCAGACTCTCAAGATCTCCAAAAATCAAGTGTCCTCGAATGCTTCAGCCTTGAGTAATAGTGTAAGTATCAGAAATACACCAACTACATAGTTAGTTGATTTTTGTGATTTTTGAATTTTGCAATTTTTATAGGATTTTTTTTAATTTTTAGAGAAATAACGACTAGACCAAGCTCATATGAATAGTTGCATCCACTTTCAGCCAATATGGGTGGAAGTACGGATCGTTAGACGACTACCCTTCAAGACGACGCCATTCACATTGTCTTTTAACCACTCACTTTGCTAAGGGAGATCGTATTTCCCTCACCGAGAAATAGCTACTCATTTTTAAGCTCAATAGTCAGGATCGCTTCTCAAGAAAAAGGTTTTGATTTTTCAGATTTTTATGGGATTTTTTAATAAGGTTAATAGTAATTAAAAAATAAGAAGTTAGTCCCTCAATTTTGAAAATATTTTGAAAACATTTTCCAAACCATAAATATAGAGATTTTCAAAATGTTTGTCAAACGATTTTTCAAATGAGTCAAATCCCATTTTTAAACCAGTGTCAAACATTTTTCAAAATAGTGTCACATAAGCAGAATTTTTTTAAAGTATTTTACAAATATTTTTGCAAAATCAGTTCAAAAATACTTATACCCTAGCCCCAAAAAGTTTCAAATGGTTCAAAATACGAGCTATGGTTAAAGTATATATACAATATATACGACATATCCCCCCTATACCTAACTTTTGCTATGTCCTCATAGCACAAATTCATATGAAGCCATAACTCATGTTAAATACAAGGTGATATAGCAGAACTGACTCAGATGATCCCCCTAGACTTAAGTTTAGATAACCTAAGTATAAGAAGAACAAGAAGAGGGAAGGAAGGCCTCGACTCGGGTCCCCCTATACTTAGGCTGAGAATAACTTAAGTATTGGATATGCAATAGGGATGGAGGGACCTGTGATGAATAATCAGTAATTATACAAGGTTCTCCCTACTTTATACTGAAGAGTAGCCTAAGTATTTGTATGTGGAGTTATGGATGGGGAACCATGGGTTAGTTAGGGTTAGAGAGGGATTGGATTCTCAAGTATAATTGGATCTGTGGAGATAGGGTGTGGGGTGGGGTGCATCTAGGGTTAGAGGAGGGGTTAGGAGAATAGACATCCGAGGCTCAATCATTCAAGCAATACCCTTGATTCACCAACTCACATGTGAAGACTGACAAAAGTTGGTCGTTTATTTTACTGGTGATCATCCAAAATTAAAGTCCATTACGCATGTTTAAAGATAGGTTTTGGGCATTATCCTAGAGGTACATCCTCACCTCTCAAAATTCAATCAGTTGCATACAATGCAGGTGTTGCTCTCCCATGATCCAAGGTTGATTTTATTCCATTTATTTTTGTCGACTTGCATTACAATCCCAATTTTAGCTTAGGGTTATCACTGCATTAATGTAAATACCAATCAAGCAAGCATCGTCTAGAGGCCAGCCTCGATTTCACTAAGATCTTATGTTGTAAATCAAGAGAGAGAGAGAGAGATCAAGAATAACTGATGCACACAATAAAACCATGATGCATGCTTGAGACAAGAACTTACAGTGCCTCCAACATTATCCATGCATATGCAAGATTGAATTTAAATTTATCACTAAATGCATGCAAGTCGATAAAAGCCATGTCTTAAACATGCTTCTATTAGTGGGAAAGAATTCAATTAATTTATCTAAGTGAACTGATGCACGTGTGTCTCGTGAATTATGTGTGTCCTACCTACGAAAAAGTAAAAGTGATATAGCATGAAATAAGGGAAGCTTGGAGAGCCGCATGCCTAACCCTAGGTTCGAACACTCAAGTGAAGCCTTACCCAGACTGGGATGAAAATACCTCACACACACTGCAGGCAACGTGAACCCTCAAATGAGAACCACTAGAAATGCAATGATTACAATAATATACAACATGCAAATGGAATGATTTGCTAATTCAAAACCTCGAGATCTTCATAAATTTTCTCATGTGGCTCCTCGTAGCGGGAGCTCCCAACTCCATGCCTCTGTGTAGATCGAGCGTCCTCTATCTCCGTACGCCCCTCCACAAAAGAAAAATGTCAGGAAAATATCAAGAAAATTAATCAACAAAAGTGATGCAAACAAACACAACAAGAAGACCTATATTTTTGAAAATAAACGACTCAAGAATAATACAATAAAATTCAATAAATAAATAAAGATGAGACGTGTCCCCGAAATGGTGCCATCTGATGAACCACATTTTCACCACATTAATAATCATATTTTATCGTAGTACATGTGGTGAAAATGATCCATGCAGAACCACACTTTTGGATATGTGGAAAATTTAACTTGGCCAGGGACATGATCCTCCTTGTCTGTTTATTAGAAATTATTGATTAAATTTAATCGATTAATTTCAGTTATTCAGGTCTTCACTATGCAGATATAAAATACATCACAGAATAATGCAAAAAATGTAGACAAAAAATACACATGAAACTCATGCAAAGACATGCATGCAGTCAATGAGAAGTATGCTATTTTTACTTTATTTTTAGCAATATAGAATGATGCAGGATGAGATGATAATGCAAATACATATACATCCAAAATTAATCAGATTTATTGAGAAATAAAAAGAGATCCAATTTCATTATCAGTTGAAGCGTGAAAATACATCAAAGTTCTAAGATTGACATTAAAATGCGGAGCAAATGACACATAGAATATCCAAAATTTAGCATCTTAAATCAAGTGTCAAATCAGTGAATAAAATATGCCACTAGGAAGAGAATAAATTTTACAATCTAATGAAACTGAAATCATCTGATTTGGAGTTCAAAGCTCAAGTTATGAAGAAAACAATGCAAGGGCATAAGTGCAATAAAAAATATGAAGATAAAATGAGATAAATATGCAAATAGGACCTTTGTAGGGGTATTTTGTAATATCCAGAAGCTGACAAGGGATCCATGCAATTTGCCCAAGTGCAGCACATGTGGAACACACGCTTGGGCAAGACCTCTTTGCAAATTACTGAAAGGCATAGGGCGTTAATGCTAATATCCCAATCCGCACGCGTGAGTTGCATGCGCACGGGCTAGGCTCGGGCGCCGAGGCAAGGTTGGGCTAGGCTCGAGTCACGTATCAGCTCAAGTCGCCTCGGAGGTGGCTAGTATCCACCGAGCCTGCTGGAATGGGGCAGAGCCACACAGATGTATCGAGGTCATTGGATGGACACCGAGGAGGCGCCATCCAATGGTAACTGCTTCTTCTTGGCATGCGTGCTCCGGTGTGAAGGTGGCAACGGTAATGGACCTCCGGTGAGGCATCAGTTCCTCCTCCTTCACCGTCCATCTATGTGGAAGGTGCATGTGCCTCCATGAAGAGCCGACGAAGGCCCTTTGAGCTGGGATAGGCGGTGGAGAGGCTCAAAACAACGAGGCGATGGAGTGTCGTTAGAGATTCTGCTTTAAAACGGAGGTGTATTTGAGCTTCCGATCATTAAGGAAGGAGTACCTACAAGAATTAGAAGCAGCCAAAGCATTTCGAGTGATGTGTGCATGAGGTGAAATGGGGTCCTATTTAAGTAGAGGGATGGAGGACCAATGTCCTCCATCGAGCTGACGAAGAAATGGGACGGAGGTGAACATGAATATGGAGAAGGGAAGCAGTGAGCGAAGGGTGTAGCAAAGATCATGGAGATGTGGCGAAGTTTGGAGGAGGGAGTTTGGTGGGTGAAACATCGTGTGTGCGTGTAATTAATTCAAAGAAATTAAAGAGAAATGAGAGATATAGAGTTACCTGGAGATCGAACAAGGAAGAAGAAGGCGAAGCAAGGCTTGGATTGAGGCTCCTTGGGAGACTCCTGTTGTCGCACGTCAAGGGCAGCTATGCCTCAATGCGCAATGGTGGCGGATCCACCATGACTAGGCCAATGAGGTCAAGGTTCAATACCTGGGCCTAGGTCATCTTCATCTCATCAGGTCGGCCCTCCAATGTCACCGGAGGGATGAGAAAAGCTGGGCCTCAGCCCGTGAATTGGTGGATGAAGCGGAAAGGAGGCGGAGTGGGATATTTGAAGGGGGTGTTTTGGCTGTTATAGATGTTGACTTTGTAAGGATTAGATGGAGAGGAGGAGGACGTGGTTCGAGGCATTGAAGGACCTACGAGGATCGGGCCGGTTAGGGTTGCGAGGGGTGGGCATTTATGTAGTGGAGAGAGAGCTCGAAGTGGCAATGAAAATAAGAAGGGGGCAATGTCGATGATGAATCCATGATTCATCACACTAAAAGTTGAAAATAGAGTTTTTTTCCCAAGTAATTAACTATATTCCATCATTTATTCTGCATTTTTACCATTCATGCACGAAAAAGAATATCCGCATTTTAGCACGCATAATTGCATTCATAATCATCTTCACATTTTCACCTAACTTCATGTATTTTTAATTAAATCATGCTAAATCCAATTGACATGAAACTAACTTCATTGTGTACATATTACTAACAAGATTAAAGGAAAAATACAAAAATATGGCAAACTCAAATAATTGGCCCGTGAGACAAAACCAAATTTTAGAATAGATAGACTAAAATGCACATATCTTCCTCATACAATGTCTTATTTTGGTCTACTCACTTTTAAAGTAATATACATTCAAAGGCCATCAAAACAAGACCAATTTCATAAAAATCGAAGCTCATATGTGAAAGTTGGGTTTCGAGACTCTTTTGCACATTATGTATTTTACCCTATTTTGACCTGATATTTTATGTACATAATTAACTCATTTTATTTAATTTCTTTTTATTTATATTCTTTAATGAAAGTGTTAATAAAATTCACAAAAAATCAAATTTAAAATAGGAATGAAATCAAAAAAATTGACCAAGTCTGAGTGCCCCTTGTGAGCATGTGCAAATATCTTCCGTTTTCTATTTTACTTTATTTTCCTATTTTCTAATTTATGAAATAAAAATTAGAGTAATATGTAAATATATGTCCTTTATTTTATCTTAATTTTTCTCGATTTTTATCTTAATAAAAAATCCTAAAAAATTACAAAACCCCAAAACATTAGTGTTCTATGTACATACATTACCCCAAAAATATCGCTTTACACAGATGACCTCTTTTGCTTTTAATCTCTTCATGAAAGTTGTATATATTGATGATACGAGCAATTTAGCGAAGAAAATTTTGTTTTTCAAGGTCGTTTGCTATTTATTTTTCAATTTTCCTTTTCCTTTTATTTTGATTTTTCTGGAGTTGACACGTGGCAGCTCCTGGAGTTGCCATGTGTCACCCATTTTGATATTTATTTATATTCATTTTATTTAAAATAATAAATAAATAAATAAATAAATAAAACCACTGCACGTGCTGGTCACATGCTGCCCACTATTCATCTCCCTCTCCCAGTCCTCCGTTTCACGCCTCCACAAACTCCGCCTCCTCTCGGCGTCGTCCGCAACTGCTGGGGCTATGATCCTCTCTTTATCTCCTTCCTCCCAGTCAACTCACCTGCCCTTCTACTTCACCAACCACCCCCGCAACTTCCTTTGTCGTTATCACAATCTCCGTAATCTACGGTCGCGACCCGACTCCCTCCCCCATCCTATTTAATCCCGTCACCATCCCCCCCCCGATCGGCATCCGTCAGTACGAAGGATATACGATCCATCCCCTTAAGGCTTCAGGTGACCCTTGAAGTTCTAATAGGTTGAGCAACTACAATCAGAATCTTCATCGGCGAGATCCAAGGAGGGATACCTCCTTGCTTCTGCTTCTTGACATTGGAAAGCATCCGAGCTTCTTGGTTCAACACGTTGGAGCCAATTGAGGCAAAGACGAGTTCCAAAGAGCTCTTTCAATCCTACGTGACATCCATCAGGTATACATCTTCATCCTCTGCCTATCTTCTCCTTCCTTGTCTCTCTCTCGTTAGCCCTCTGTTTATTCCCCATTCCTCTACTCTCTCTCTCTCTCTCTCTTCGTATTCCCCCTATCCATTCTACTTCCTCCTTCACTTGTATCGCCAACACTGCCACCACATCGACGCCATCATCTTCCGTCATCCAAATCATCTTTGTTCACTGCGGGCACAGTTCATAGCGCCATCGACTTTGTCGTGCTCCTCTGTCTCATATCTTCCCGCGTCACCGCCATCCGCTGTAGATTCCACCAATCAGACATGCGTCCATCCTCGAGCTCATCCATTCATCATCACCTCCACCTCCCCTTCGCATAACCGACCACCATCACTGCCCTCACATCGTAGCTTCACCTCCGAAGACCCCTGGCCATGTGTTGGTTGTTGGAACAACGTCAACCTTCTCCTCCGCCTCATTGACACCTCTTAGCTGGAGCAGGAGTTATCTTAACCGCATGCATCTTCGTCAAGGAGCTACGCCGTCTCGACTTCGCTGCCGGAACCATAAGCACCCAAGAGCCTGATGTCACGCCATCTCCACTGCCCCTTCAACGCACTCCAAAGTCATCAGTCGCTACGCAAACCCTCATCCTCCTCCAGGCAATCATCTCCAGCGCCCAGTCCAAGACCCTCCCATGTGCCACACACGTGAAGGGAGGGAACATTTACAAAGAGCACTTCGATGTCCTACATATTCACATATAGAGGACCCAGCCCAGTGGTCACGTGATCCGCATGTGAGCTGCTGGAAATTTTGCAAGAGAAGCCCCATATATTCACCTAATTCTAGAACCACCCCAGACACCCAAGGGCATGTGCTTTGCATGTGACTCTTGGAAATTTCGCAGCAAATCTCCTAGCGGTGTTGGTAATTACATTTCAGTTCTTTTCTTTGCTTTATTTGATATATGTAATTACGAACAGACCCTTATGTTTCACTTATTATTTGACGTACATTTTTGCACCATTTTATCATTTAAATTTTTCACTTTGTTCTACAATTAATTCTCTACATTATTGCATTATTATGATATTTTTATGCTCAATAGGTAATTAATGATTAATATTTGTGTGGAAAATTACATATTTTGCCCAATCCATGCTCAAAAATTTATAATCAGTTAACCATCACGCTAAAAATACCAAAAAATCACGGATCGTTGAATTAATTGTTAAGTACATTATGCCCAAAAATAATTGCATTTGCATACATATTTTATTCTATAAAAATCATTTTGTACGTTTCAGTAATTATTTTTTAATAGGTATTAAATTCAACATTTTAGGGTTTAAGTTTTTTCTGAGATAAATCACCTAGTGTTACCTCTTAGATAATTTTATTCCTTGAAAATAAGTAGATTTAATATTCATTATAATTAATTATTGAAAATCTCACTGTCCACATTCATTAATTCATAAAATATGTATTTTGCATCCAAAAATTTAAAAAAAACATTACAGTATTATCACATTTCACATTCTGACCAAGTTTCATAATTTTTGGATATTATTTGAATGAAAATTGCATTTTAGTCCTTGAACTTCGCTAAAATTGCATATTGCATTTCATTTATTATTTACATTTAAAAATACTAAAAAATACTTTTTTTGAAAACCTAACCTCGAGATCGACTTTAAATCAACCTAAGGAGACAATTGCCTCCTTGAGTTTGACCTTGAGCTTCCCAAGTAAAAAGGAGTTAACGCTCGCTTTAATTGGACTAATAATTAAAATTACGATTTTTGATAAATTCGAAATTTCTCGAGTACAAAAAACAAAATTAAAAGTTAATTTCACAAGATTAACAAGGGTAATTAAAGGTTCATCAATTGACGGTGTGGGGAACGTGGTGGAGAGGATGAGTTGGAGGTAGGAGATGGGGTATGAAGGTACAAGGGATCATGTTAGATCAGATCAAAGGATATGATCCAGTGACTGAGAGGAGAGCGGGAGTGTGCGGTTGAGATGAAGCAAGGAGCCTCATCCTACGATGGGGGAAAGATTGGGTACGTGGAATCATCTTAACCATCGGATGTGCTACCATCCAATTGCTGATATGAAGGTGGAAAGATGCAGCTATGATTATATTAGGGGAGCACAACAAACAACAGAGGGAGCTGTAGAGATGGAGGCAGAAAGAGGTGGATCCAAGGGTCAAGGACCAAGCCGAGTGGCGCAAGGAAAAGGGGCCACATGGGTCACCCAGAAGGTGCCTCATGGCCCAATGACATTATTTCAAAAATAAGAAAAAAAGGATAAAATAAGTAAGAAATAAAAAGAAGCAAAACTAGCAAAAAGTAAAAATATGAAAGTTGTAGATCTTTAGGAGGTCTATAAGTTTCATGTTGGACAAAAAATCAAATAAGCTAAAATAAACATAGTTAAAATTTTGGAAGTCTTTTTAGCGAATAAAATCATTGATTTTTAATGGTTTTGATATTTTTTGTTTTTGATTCCTTTTTAACATCAAAACAAATATCTACAATTTTTAATCTAAGTTTTAGAGAGTTTCTAGTAGGAGATAAAACACAGAAAAATAAAAATTTAAAAGAGTTAATTTGTAGACAAAAATTAGGGTTATTTACAGGAAGAAGGTTAGTTGTTAATAATGTAGAATTAATGAAGATTTTGGTTAAGGTGATTATGCTCTGAGGATAATAAGAGAGTATACTGATGACTAATCAGAGATTCATCAAGCATTTGGGTAGTGTATTGCTACTACGGGTGATGAGATGGAGTCTCTTTACAAGAGTCGAACACAGGAGATTGTCAAGTTACCAAAGGGGAAGTCATTGGATGCAAATGGGTCTTCATGAAAATATATGAATATCAAGCATTGAATGCATCATATACAATGCATGTCTAGTTACGAAGTGTTAGAGTCAGAAGAAGGCATGGATTACAAGGAGATATTTTTTCCTATTGTAAGACATACATACATCATGGTGCTACCAGGTCTTGTAGCACATCGAGACTTGGAACTGGAGCAGTTAGAGGACATTCTGATGAGCCAGCCAAAGGAATTCACATTTCAGGGCAAGTAAGATCATGTGTGCATATTGAAGATGCCCTTGTATGAGTTGAAGCGGTCTTCGAGGCAGTGGCACAAAAGGTTTGGTGGCTTCATGATTGACCTTCGGTTCAACGAGATCAACATGATTTTGCTATGTTTATTACAACAAGGTGGAGGACAGGTCCTTTATTTACATGTTATTGTATGTTGACGACACGCCGATTGCACGCTAAGAAAAAAATACCATAAATGATATGAAGAAGTTGTTTAGTTCATAATTTGACATAAAGAACATTGGTACTCCAAATAAGATTTTAGGGATGGAGATCATTATGGATTGTACAGAAAGGAAGTTTTTTCTATCTCAGAGGAACTACATTGAGAAAGTTCTAATGATATTTGGGATGTCTATAAGAAAGCTCCTAGGTTCTCTAGCCACTGCAAAATTCATCTTTTGATTTCTTTTGCACCTCAATCAGATACAGAGAAAGAACACATTATGTATGTCATGACATGCACATGACTAGATATCACTCATGTTGTGCACGTAGTTATCACTTGCGTACAAAATCCATGGAAGGAGCACTAGCAGACAATCAAGCGAATTTTTCACTATCTAAGAGGAACATCTAACATTGCTCTTATCTACAGAAGTGATTCATAGTTCTTAGTTGTTGGATATTCAGATTCAGAATGTTGCATATATATAGGAGGAGATCAATGTCATGCTACATCTTCACATTGGGGAGTTATGTCTTCAGTTGGAAGGCTACTTTTTGAGCCATTAGTTACTCTATCTACCATGGAGGTAGAGCATATGGTTTTGAAGGAATCTCAAAGGGCGACATCTGGATGAAAGGCCTAATTGGATATTTCGATCTATATCAAGATTAGTCTATCGCACATTGTAATAGTCTCAATGCAATATGCCTAGCCAAGGATAAGGTGCATTAAGAAGATCAAACACATAGATGTTAGATATCAAGGTGAAAAAGTCGTCACAATAGATAATACAATAATTATGTTAACAAAGGAAGCTCCTGGGAGCAAGTTCAAACATTGTTTGGACTTGCTTAATGTCGGCAATTGGTACCGTCTTCAAGGAGAGGCTGGCCAAGCCGAATCTTGACAAAGCTTCTCAAGGATTTTATTCAAGGTGGAAACTATAGATATGCCTTGAATCCTAACCATTTGTTCTGTTGAACTCCGATGAAGAACCATCATATGCACCCCTGTCACATCTTACCCTACTATATGGATGTCTTGTTGTTTGGGTATTTAGATCCATTTGTTTTAGGGATCCGTTTATATAGAGAGTGCTATATAAACTCCATAGTGTTGGGGTTGCCATGAGTGTCCTCTGTATCCTCTATATTTCTTCTTCTTTATAAACAATGAAAATCGATCGTTGTCGCTCAAGGACATATCCCAGTTATGGGTGAACTTTGTAAATCCATGTATTTGCGTATTTGCTTGCTTGATCATTTATGCGTATTTGAATCCACGATTCGCAACATTGACCATGATAGCCACATCTTTGGATTATCATATAAGGATACATAATAAAATAAGAAAATTGAAGGGATAAACCTTGGCAGGGGACAGACGATAATAGATGTCAAGGAGGAACTTGGCGTAGTATGTATATCATCTTCATGCACAAAGAGATGTAGTGCCACTACATACCGTAGAATTGATGGATCTTTCGCAAAGAATGAAAAAGGGAAGGGAAAATATGGGGTTGGTAATGCACGAACAAGGAAATAAACATGGCTTGAGAAATATGGATACAAATCTAACATATCTACTCCTTTCTACTAGATTTTATAGTTTTTATATTGTACTCTCTTTTTTAGTCTTTAATAATGGAATTATATATGTATATGTATTACATGTATATAGATATACATATATGTATATCTATGTATGTTGTATATCTCGATTCGAATTATTATCGAACAAATTCAGGTTAATTCAAATTCAATCTATTTGGTAAGCAAATCCATAAGTCAAATTCATATTTGGTTCATAGCATTTCGAACTAAACTTTTTTTAAATTATTTTAAGAAACCTAATTTGCTAATGATTCAATTTTAATTAGCATCCCAACCAACAACACAATCTCTCCCCCAACACATATTTCGGTATACCACATGTCACTTGTTATTGGGAAAATAACATGTTTGTTATTTGTTGGAGTTCTGCATGTCTCT
Source organism: Ottelia alismoides (assembly GCA_037367405.1). Classification (NCBI taxonomy): domain Eukaryota; kingdom Viridiplantae; phylum Streptophyta; class Magnoliopsida; order Alismatales; family Hydrocharitaceae; genus Ottelia; species Ottelia alismoides. The sequence continues at coordinate 110,934 of JAZKJV010006568.1, forward strand.
TATATTGTAAACATAAAACCTGCACTATTTTTTATGTATCATTTAATCACATTTTATTCCCCTTAGTAGCATTTTCTTATACCACTCTTTGATGTTATATCAGGATTTTAGAATAACATGATTAATATATTTTGTGATAACAGTCTAGTTTAAGTAGATGTTGCTTATCTCACTACCACACATTAATTTATTAGATTGTGCGATATTTTTTTGTTGGTGAGCATGTATTTTTTAGTACTATATTACTTCCAGCTTGCTATTTGATAGTTTGAAAATAGTATTTGTGCTATTGCTATTTTTGACGAATTACCATTTCATAAAGTGTTATGGATATATCCCTCCCCTTCCCTCCCCTCCTCACCTCTCTCCACCACATGCAATTTTATAATTCAATAGAATGATTACTATTGTCTAAGTCAACCTAGTAGTTTTTCATAGCATGTTGCTTATCTTCATTGTGCCTGCTATTTTATAGTGTGGAAACAACAAGGATAACACTGGACCAGTCCGATGAATCAGTTTTTACGAGTTTGATTCAAATAATGTCGTTTTTGTCGATCCTTCGTATCAATTACTTGTTTGAAAACCTATCCAACCAAGTTTAATTGAATCTGAACTACAATTCAAATCGTTTTTATTAAAAAATGTATGTTCTCGTCAAATGAACACATGATCCTTGACTATCCAAAATAATCTTTATTCAATCAGTCTACCACAAATTGTTTTTAAAAAATAATGAATTTGAATATTATTATCCTATTACATACTCATACACATAAATATCTATATATAGATATAGTATTTGACATTGTACATAAAAAATAATTTATACATGTGATAAGATATATGCATTATATACACATTGTATATAAATGTTTCTATCAGTGGTTCACATGGATCAGATAAAATTCGTAACCAGATCCAATCTGCTGTCTTGGATTGGAGACATTTGGATTTATAATACTAATGGATCAGATTGAAATTTTACAAACTCATTCATTTATGGATTGGATCGAGTTATTGTCAAAATCCGATCTGATCCAATCCATTAACCCGTTAATAAATATATAATATATAATTATTCAATTTTTTTCATTAAAGCGTGATATATATAGCTTTATTTGAAAGCTATCTGTAAATATCCAAGCTACTCTTTTTATAGTCTAAACATATTCCAACTCAAGCTTTACCAACTATACCTGTTAGAAATTCCCTTACCTCACCTCACTGGTTGGTTTAAAGAAAAGAAATACCTACTTGCAATGCCCTTTTTGGTCCTTCTAATTTTCCAAAGGAAACATCCTTCTTAAAAATAATACCCAAACCTAAATCTCTCGGGGTCCTTTCAAACAAAATATCCATCTGCAACACACACATATCCATCATTGGTCACACACATCTCTGCCGGTAGGGATGTAAACAGACCGAACCTGAGCAAACCTACATTTTTTAGGTTCGGTTCATTTATTTAATCGAGCCTAACCTTGCGTTCAGGTTTGGTTTGTTTATTTTCGAACCGAATTTGAATGGAGCCTCTTTTTAATCGAATCAAACCTAATCGAATATCGAACTTGAGAATTATCTAATAAGAGGGAGTGAAAAGAAAAGAAATGAATATATATGTGTATATATATATATATATATATGAACATTCATTCAATTTTTTTCTTTATCCAACTCTTCTTCATATTTTGAAAAAAATAGATTAATAAGGATTCACCTCTTTGAGAAAAGTATAATTATAATATATTTTTAATACATTCAGATGAGGATAAGGAATAATGTAGGGATATGTGATAAGTAAGGTTATACTTGTTCTGTTGATTTGAGGATAAAGAAGGGAAAAATACTAGACACATAGATGATAGATGTTGTAATCATGATGTGACTATTTATTTTTAGATAGTTTGTACCGAGATAAAACATACTTATCCCATAAATTATGACTTATCTCCAAATAAAGTTCGCTTATCCTAGGATAAAATCCACTTATCTCTAAATAAGATCGACTTATACAGATAATGATTTGTAATAAGTTTATGTGTGTCTTTATCGAACTTTTAACAAATCAAATTAGAGCAAACCAATGATTTTTAGGTTAAGTTCGTTTATTTAATAGAGCCTAAACTTGTGTTTAGGTTCGATCGTTTATTTCCGAACTGAATCTGGATCGAACTTTTAGCGAGCCAAACCTGAGCGAATATCGAACTTGAGAATTTTCTGATACCCATATCTGCTGGTTGCCACCCTCGTCACTAGTCGTGCTTGCACAACCAGATCTCCCTGGCGGTGCACAACCACACTTCACCATCCTCATTCCAAACCTCCCTCACTAATAAACCCAAAAATGAGCATCGGTCTTGTGTTCCACAGAAGGCGAGAACACCGTCATCGAGGCGACCAACGAAGACCTTGGATTTAATCAGCAATTAACCCACAATATACACAATCCAATTGATGCCAAAAATGTGAAATTAAAATTTATTTTCTCTATCATAAAATTCATAGCAAGCAAGCATGTAGAGGTCGAACCACAGAGAGCAATACAGGTAGCCTATGGTTTTCTTTTATGTACACACCAAGTCATTCCTTATGTACAGATCCTTTTTGTGTGTTTTTTATTATATACATATATTATTTTTAAGTTTTTGATTTTGTATTTTTTTATATTTTAAATTTTAATATTTTCTCTTTTTTTAATGGAAATATAGAGCTATATATAAGATATATACAATATAGGTGAGAGAGATAGTATATATATAAATAGGTAAAAATTAGATATTTTGCTAATTTTTGTAGATTATTAAAGTAAAAAATACCCTAAAATAGGGAATAAAATAAATACCTGGAATTAAATTGGAGATGAAAAATATCAAATAGAGTCAAAAATTCTCCAAATTAATTTTAATATAAAAACAATAATACAAAGAAAATTCAATAATAGAAAATATATTTTTGGATATTTTTTAAGAATTTTATATATTTTTATGAAGGCTTTAGGGGGTTTTCAATTTTTATGATTTTTTTTATTTTCTAGTGATTTTTGGTCTGTAAGTTAAACATTCATAAATAAGCAAAATATATTTTTTTTGGGAATTTTTCAAAGAATTTTTATAATTTTTATGTATTTTCTTTTGCAAACAGGGATAGAAATGGCACTTTTTGATTTTTTTATAAATATTAAAGAGATTCAAAATGAAAAATAAAAATTATGACGTGGAAGTACAATGCAACATGAAGTTATGCCTATTTCTTCAGATTTTTTAGAGCAACATAGATGTATGAAATAAATACTAGAAACAAAGAGAAACTACACTCCAAGCAGGGGTATTTTTGTAAATATCAAAAAATTTGGGGGCCAAAGTGTAAATTCACCAAAAAATTATAACTGAATATTTAAATCCCTAAACCAAAGATAAAATCCGAAACCCATAGGGGCCTCGCTACAAAAATCCCAAAGTCACGTATGTGAACATGTGCGCCCCTAGCGGGGGTCAAAATATAATATCCAAGAGTTGAGGGGTCGAATTGCAAAATGTCCAAAAATATTAACGTTATGAAAATGTTTGAGGACTGAATAATAATATCTAAAAGCCCGACGACCCATCTGTAATTTCGCTACCTCACGTGAGACGGCACGTGAGGTGACGTGGACTAGACCCAAATGCTATTTACAAGAATCTAGGGGCCTGATTGCAAAATGTCCAAATTATTTAACATGCAAACTTTTATTTACAAGGTTAAACAATAATTACAAAAAGGTGTGGTGAATATGAAATTTACCTCTTTTATTGCACGATCCGACGGTGCTGATCTTCTTACTTATCCACGTGGTGTGCATCCTGCGGACGGTACCACTTCACCTTTGGATGGTCCGGATAGATCAGCAAGGGGTGATCCGACGACGGGATTGGCTTTATCCAACGACTGGGGGTTCAACTGGGCACCCGTTCCTGATTCGAAGGTGGTGAGGTGAAGACGAAGAACATGGAAGAATGTTCGCATGTGCGAACTTCCTCCGGCGGAATCTTGCTCCTCTAGCAGTCTTTATTACTCCAAGGGGGCAAGATGGATGCCCGAAGAGGTCCTCTACCGGCTGGAGGTCTCAGGATGGGCGGAGGGTCATCGGAGCACCCCCACAAGGTCTGGGAAGGGAAGGTACTCCAGGTACCTCCGACGAGTTCGATTCCGCCTCCAGGGGCTTCTTTGGCATTAGGACCTACAAAAATAGACTCATGGGTCTAGGGCAAAGTGCCTTGACCTAGGTAGGCGTGGAACGGGGTGAGCGATGGAGCGGGCGGCACTCTCCGGCGAATGGCGAAGCTTGGAGAGCGAATCTCCAAATCCACTAGGGATCTGAGGTTTCGGAGATGTGAGGCATGATCGGAAGGTGATGAGGATGGAGATGGAAATGGATAATACGACAGAGCGACGATGATGACATGCCGAGGTGCTTGCCGGAGCTCAACTCAGCGAAGTACGTGAAGAGATGATTAAGCTAATCTAACGGACTAGAGATTAATCTAAGAGCTGGAAACTGAAGCTAAGCTTAAATGCATTTAAAATAAAAGACAAAAGACACAACTCTTATACCTGCATGAGCGCAAGGAGCAAAGTGGTCGGAGCACCACTATGGACTGCCGCCTTGTCCTAGCCACGCCTTCTCCAGGTGCGAGGGGGCTCACAGTTGTCACCTGGACCTCGACTCACTCACAAGAATGCCGAAGCTCGAAGGGGGATCAAACTCAAAAGGAAGGAGGATGGTATTATTTATGGATAAGCATGGCGAGGGCTTATTAGGTTAGGGTTTCTACTCGAATCAAGGAGCGTTTGACCATGAAAAGGTGCCCGCGCGATCAAGGATAGATCGCAGAAGGTCTTTCGTGAAGGAAGCGAGAAGAAAAGATAATAGATTGGAAGAGGAAATTCAGAGAAGATGGGATGATTGACGTCTGACATGTAGGGCGGCTGGAGACAGAGTAGTTGACCAAGGTTAACAGTTGATGCGCTCTCATTGGGCCAGCTTGGCCGCTAAAAGACAAACTAGGCTGAGTTATTTGTATTTATTAATTTAATATAGTAAATGATTTTATTATTTTTTGAGTATAAAATAAAAAATGTTTATTATTTAATGTAGTATTTTATTACGATTTTATTTATTTTTTGGTGTATTCTATTAGTAGTTAGTGTTTAATAGTGTATTTATAGGTATATTTGCATATATTTTGTACATTTTTATTTTTATTTTGTATATTTTATTTTATTATTTTATTCTTTTATTTTTATATTTACAACTTATTTTTATGAGTATTAACATATTTTTGTTGTATTTTTGTGATGTAATTTGTATACTTAAATAAATAGATATGTATATGTTATAGGTATACTTATAGGTATTTTTCCTTTATTTTATATACATCTTTTTATTTTAATGTATTTTAATGAGTTTTATTTTGGTTTTGTATTTTTAATAGAATATGAATAATATTTACAATATTATAAAAATATAAAGAATAAAAGAATGAAAGAATATGTTTCCCCTTTTATTTATATACATGTATAACATAGGTATTTTATCTATGTTTCATATAGATTTATTTTATTTTACATTTTCTTTTTAGTTTTGTTCTGGTTTTAATAGGTACATAGGTTATAAATAATAATTACAAAAATATAAAACTATAAATTCATAAAAAATAATAAGGAATGAATAGATTGATTATTTTAATCGGGTCTATGTATAATAGGGGTCAAAAACCTAACTTTCACGCAGTAGCTCAAAAAAATATAAAACCACCACCATTACATAGCTTGTGAAAAGTTACATACAATTAGAGGGTGATTTTGATATGTTTTGAGTTTTTGTTTGAAAGATATGGGTCTGTGAAGTTTGGTTTTTGGCTTTTTATTTGTGTATAAAATGAACTCTGTGTATTATTTTTTACAAACTAAAGTTTGTATTTTTATTTACATTATTACCTACAATTTTCATGTACAAAATTTCTTTATTTGATGAATAAATAACAAAGAATGAAATAGGTGTCAAAAATGCATAAATAATGAATAAAAAATAGAGTTTTTATTTTATTTCTGGCCCTTACCCCCCTACTTTATTCCTTGTCGGCCAACTCAATTCTTGACTTGATCTCGGGGTTAGGGTCATAAAATATTTTCAATACTTTATTCTTTTTTCTTTTCTTCTCTTTATTCTATAACTTTGGAATTAAAAACCTTATTTTATATACAAATAATACAATAAATAATGAATGCTAATATGCACAAATTAATGCTATTTACATGCATTAGCTAAGGGTTTTTAAGACCAAAATGATAGAATAAAGGTGATGAAATGGAGATTCATAACCCCCCTATACTTGCCTTTGCTAGTCTCTAGCAAACGTTGATGCAATAAGTACAAAAAGAATAAAGAAGAAAAGAAAAAGAAATAATAAATAGAATTGCTTTCGGATGTTAAACTCATCTTTACAAAATCAAAGTTTGGAGCTCATGTTAGACCTTGATATGAGAATGTGTGTGGAACCTGATCGGGAACCTAATTTAAAACACCACAGCCTACGAGAGTCACAGAACTCGGTTCAAACCACATCAATAGCCAGGTCAGAACTAGCCTAAATCATACGCAAACCCTTAAGACTATGAAGCTGACTTGTACGATGTAAGCGATAGTGGCTCTTCCCAACTGAAATGACAAAAGAATTGACTTCTCCAGAATGACAACAAATGATTCCCCAATCCAGCACTTTGTCCTCAAGGAGCGGGGTATTTCCTTCTTAGTTCAAGTGGCATCCAACTCAAGAGGAGGAGGTGAAGAAAAGAATGGACCGATGCATGACCAGTGTAGTCACGTCATCCAGGTGCAGGCTCACATGGTATAACTTTGATGCTCAAGCTTGCTTATTGACTATACAACATATATACATACTCCGGGAGACATTTTATTTTATTTCCAGGCTTGTCCACTTTTTTGGAGTTTTTCTCTCTTTTTTTTGAATACTATTTACAACATCATTTACATAAGGGATTTTTCCACTTAAGCCAGAAGTCTATCCCTCTTTTGAAGCTTTATTGCAACCGACACTCTCCTGTCATTCAACTTCATGGCAACTGAACCAGTTTGGGGAGCACTTCCCTCCCTAGACGAGGACGAATGTTTCCACTCGTGTGCGTCTCAGATCGGCAAATCCAACCCCCTCACCACTCCAACTGAGTTGAGCCAAGTGAAAGGTGCAAGTGTCCAAGTTAGGTCATGGCCGACAAGACTCATGTGTGCGTCTCGAAAAGTTCTAGTTAGTCAGTTGAGGTGACTTCAACCTAGCCCTGAGTATCAATGAATTAAGTCCTAATGGACCTGAAGTACCTCATTAGCCTGCTGAATCACCCTTTTAATTAATAATATGTTGTCGTGATGTTGTAGTTGGGTAATCAGGATCGATCAAAAATTAACCGCACGAATCGAATAATCGATGAATTAATGAATGCGTGTTTTGATGTATTTTTAACTTGGGCAAGCCCTAGGGTCTACTCAAGGAGGCAAAGGAGCATCGTTGGATCAGATTAGAGGAATTAGCTCATGGTTTTCCAAGTGGGATTTTTTTTGTAATTTTTTTACGCAATAAAAATGCAAATGCAGAAATACGAATGAACTAGATTATTAAAAAAATTAGCAAATTAGCTAAATTGATTTTAATATGAAATTAATCCAAATTGGCCAAGTTATAATTTTCCTGAAAATCTAATTCAAAGATAAATGCAAAATGTATTTATTTGAAAATTTGGGTTAAAATGCAATAATGAAAAATGCATACTTTTTTGGGTTATGCAATTTCTCATGCAAAAAGAATGTAAAAATTATGAAAAATTTATTGGAATTGAAATATGATGAAATAAAGCTACACTAATGTTTTTGGAATTTTCTGACAATATATGTTTTTTTATGAATTTTTAATGAAAACAAAGTGACTATTAGTATTTAATTCCTAATAAATCCAGAAAATCAAATTATCCAGAGAAAAAAATTATCTCTAATAGATAATATAATGAGCAATCCAGGAGAATATAAATTTCGCAAAAATATTATTCATGGATTTAATTAAAAATTAATTACTGAAATCACTCTAAGATTTATTTTATGCAAAATACAACTCCAATTTAGATGCAATTTTGGACAACAATTAAATAACCTTAAGGGCATCACCCACAATTTTCGCATATTTTTGGAATAATATTTAATTAAATATGAATTACAGACCACAGAATAGGTAAAATATTCAATTTTTCACCAAACTAATTTTAGTTAATTACCCAATGCTCATAAAATTAGTAACTAAAATGTCCAAGAGATAAAGAATTAATTGCTCTATAAAATACTATTTTTTAATTAAAAATTGATGCATAACTGCATCCAAATTAATGCTCAACGTCAGGGATGTCTTTACAATACAGAAAGTGAAATAAACAAATAGAACAATGTGCATAGGGGCACTTTTGTAATTAAAGAAATATGACGGGCTGACTATGCAATTTTCACATAAAATAAAAATAATACAAAGACCTTTGTTTTCCCACTTCCCATGCTAGGGCAAGCCAACGTGGGAGCGTGGGTGAGGATGCACAAGAAGGCCGCTCGAAGCAGTTGGCTTGGAGGGCGTAGCTGTGATGGCGGCCCACGCCGCGCGCGGTGAGGAGATGCATGGGGCAGCGCTGCTGCAGATCATGGTTGGAAGGGGAGGCACATGCACGTCTGGTGCACGCACGTGGGTGAACGGTACCCGGTGTCTGTGCGTTGGGCGGCCTCGCGGCGCTAGCTTGTACATACCTCTTTCAAATCTTTCTTCACAGATGGCATGTATTCCATAGCCTTCATCAAAGGAATCTCAACAGTCAAGTTATTGATAATGTCCACAACTCAAGGATCAGATAATGCATTTTTTCTTTTTGCATTTTTTTGGATTTTTCTATTGTATTAGGAAAAGGAATATGTACATTGCTAGAAATCAAAACAGAGTTCTTATTTACAATAAAATCATCGTCCATGATATGTTGCACATTATGGGTCACAAAAAGGAGTACAATCTGGAGGCTGAAATGCTAGTACTAGTGAACGGACAAAAAGGAGTACAATATGGAGGCCTCTGCTCCGTCGGCTGGTGTGGGATCGGCTGCAGCTGGAGGCTCCTCATGGTTGGTGCAGCTTCACTTCGATGACGATCTTCTTTTTGTTCTTTTTGCTTTTTCTATTTTTTTGTTCTTTTTGGTGATGGTGGTGAGTGGAGGCTGTAATGGCTCCTCCTTCTTCTTCCTCACCTGTCCCTGCAGCTGGCACGATTGATACAGAAGATGACGATTCACCTGAAGCTTTATTCTTCCCCTTGTTGATGGCAGGCTGAGGCAAGGCCCTACCGCTCCTGAGAGTGACAGCATTAGATAAAACAATAGCACAATAATCTGACTCTACATACATAGATGGGACATCATATTCTACCTGCTCCTTTCTCTTGAAGCTGTTGGGGATGGCTTCGTCCTGCACCAGAATGGTGGTTTTTGTGGTGGTCAGGTCATCTAACTTCTTTGTCATATTTGCTAGTCCTTTGACAAGCTGGGCCAAGTAATCAAGGGTTGGGTTCACGGGATTCGCCTCGGTTGGTTCAGCATGCAGGCCTCGTTGTTGCCGAGTGTTCAGGAATTGAGGTGTCGACTGCTGGTGGTGCTGAGGTGGTGGAGGAAGTTGATATTGAGGCTAGGAGGGAGGAGGATACTGCTGATACTGTGGTGATGGGGAAGCCACATACTGGTGATAGGGATGTGGCTGTCAGAACTACGGCTGCTGGTAATGCTGGCTCTGCCTCCATTGATTGGCATATTGGGGAGGCTGGTGATACTATGGTGGTGGCTATGAAGACTGCTCAAAATGACCACCCTCTGGTTGGTGGTACTGCCTGTTGGCTTGTTGCAGGCCCTGAGGTGTCCGGTAGGATGGACCAACGGTGCATCGTTGATCCAAACACCATTGACTTCTTGGATCAAGGGTGGCGGTGGAAAGGTTGGATCTGATGATGGAAGGAAATCTGGCTAATAGACAACCATCTACTGCTGCAGCTGGCCCTGGTCGGGCGCATGCACGTAGTATACGTGCTGGACTACCAGTGGCTGCTGGCTCGACTGAGGCGGATGTGGCGGTGATGGTTCGTCCTGCTTCTCAGCTAGAGCATCTGGAGATGGTGTTACCGACTGGACATAACTGATGGTGCCTACCAACAGTTCCAACTGTTTGGTGATCTGGTCTAGCTTGTCGACCTTCTGTGTCCTCTTCTCGATCATGATGAAATCGGATTCATCGCTCTAAATCTCATTTATTAAGCTCAGTTCCCTCAAAATCATCAGCATTTCTGCATTTATTATGCATAATTAACATCCATGCATGTTTTCATAAGAATTGCATTTTATCCTTAATTTTTGCACAAAATAAGAAGCCAAAAATCCAAGCCAAAAATGACCTGTAATTAGCCTAACTTCCCCTATTTTTAACTCCTCCATGCTAACTCCAAATGACATAAAACCACCTCCACTGTGTACATATCACTAACAAGAATAAGTAAAAAATACAAAAAAAATCACTAACCCAGGTAAGTGGACCAAAAACCCAAACCTAGTTTCAGGATTTTCGGACTAAAAGACCCATATCTTCCCCATCCAGTGTCCGATTTGATGCTACTTACTTTTGAACTAATACACATTCAATTACCTTCAAAACAAGATCAAGTTCAAGTGATTCGGAGCTCGTATGTGAAAGTTGGGTTTTGGGCCTCTTTTGTACATTGTATATTTTAGCGGTTTTCTGACCTATATTTTATGTATATATTTTCTTAATCAATAAAAATCCAAAAAAAATAGATTAAAGTGTCTTTATTTGTCTCTGATTTTTCCATATTATTCCCGGATTTTATCTTGTTTAAAAATGACAAAAAAAAATTAGAAAACCCAAAAATCAAGGTATTCTATTTACATAGGATACCCCAAAAATTCATTTTTTATATTTGATCGATTTTGGCTTTGTATCTTCATGAAAGTTATAGATCTCATCGAGACGCGCATTTTTCTTGAAGAAATTTTTTCGATTCGAGGTCGTTTACTATTTTTTTTGGATTTTACAAATCTTTTATTTTTCGTTTTTTTGTGTTGACACGTGGCAGCCCCAGAGGCCGCCACGTGTCATCGATTTTTGGCCCTGTTAAATTTCGTTTTTATAAAAAAATAATAAAAAAATAAAAGCGCCCGCACGTGCGTCGCACGTGCCCCCAGGCATGTGCTCCGCACGTGCCGCACCATCTCTCTCTCCACCCGCTACCACGTGGCGCATTTCCAATCGTTCGATCTCTCTCTGATCGAACGGTTCCTGCGCATCGTCCTCACCCCCGCCCTTCTCCCCCGAAACCTCCACAACCACCCCTTTGACCGCTCTGCCACCTCCGTAACTTCCTCCGTTATCCCCGCGCTGACCAACCAATGCCGCCCCGCTATCTTCGCCAACTATCTCCCACCGGTCGCCTTCCTCGTACCCTATTTAAAGTTCTCGACGCCATCCTCGTCCCGGTATCCGCCGATAGAGCTTTGAGGAGGCGGCGGTGACAAAGCCCCTCTTCTTCGTCTTCGACGAGATCCGGCGTCAACCCAACACCGCTGCAGCTACGGAGCTCGCCCTCCGCCGCGTACTGCCCCGCTCCGCCATCAACGTCAAGCCAAAGCCTTCGTCTTCTCCGCCTACTCCACCGACTCGTCTTCATCACCTCCTTCAACGAAGATGACTACACCGACCATCTTCTTCGTCTCCAGCAACTCACGCTTCATCGCTCACGTCTTCTCCGACCATCCTCCAGGAGCTTCGAGCTTCACCTATGCCGCCTTCGTCTCCGACTACGACCTCCATCGCCACTCTAGGAACTTCATCGCCAACCCCCGTCTGCTCCGCCTTCAGATCAGATACCATCGCCACTGTCATCGACCTCGCCTCATCTTCACTGACACCGCCGACCGCTTCCGCTTTCGCTCCGCCAGGAGAGGCCGAGCCCCTCTGCTGCTCCCTTCGCCGGCAATCCGCCAGTCGCTAGCCAACTGGAGCACCCGCCAGAGCTGCTCCTCCGCCTGCCAGCCCGCCTGCTCACCTCCGCCTTCGTCACCGGGCGCCAGGCCCAAGACCCCAGCACATGCAAAGCACGTGCGTGGGGGACGTCATCAGCACGTCACCCAGGTCACGTGCTTTGCACGTGACCGTGGGTCAAATTGCAAAAGACCCCCCGGGTTCCTCCATATTTGCACCACAACCCCTCCAGCACGTGACCCTCTGGTGAATTTGCAGAGGGACCCCCAATTATCTAGGTACTTGCAAACAAGCCCCCCCTGCAGTTTTCTTTATTTATTTTATTTATTTTATTTGCATCTGTACCCCTGTGTTCTCCATTACTTTTGGACCTCTACTTTACATCATTTTATTTATTTAAAAATAGCACTGTGTTCCTCATGTAATTCTCTACATTTTGACATACTGTGCGTATTTTTGTGATCAGTAGTTGGTTAATAATTAATTATTTACTGGAAATTAGCATATTTTGCCCAATTTACTCTTTAAAACTCATAATTGATTAACATTATGCCCAAAAAGATTTGCATTTGCATGCATAAATTGCCTTGTAAAAATCATTTTGCATATTTTAGTATTTAATTTTTAATAGGTATTAGACCCTACATTTTCAAGGTTTAGGATTTTTTTGAGATCCATCACCTTGTGATAGATCTCAGATAATTTTATTTCTTGAAAATAAGTAGGTTTAATATTTATTATAATTACATATTGAGAATCATTCTGTTTGCATTTAAAAATTCATAAGAAAATCATATTGTATCCAAAAATTCCAAAAAAATTACAGTGTTTTTATTTCATCATCATTTACATTGTGGCCAAGTTCATATTTTTCGGACATCGTTTGATCAAAGTTTACATTTTAGTCCCTAAAATAGGCTGAATTTGCATTTTGCATCCCTTATTTGCATTAAAAATTCCAAAAAAAGACCGCCTCGAAAATCGAACACGAAATTTGATAGACATCATTCTAGGTTGTTCCTTTGCCTCCTTGTGATCGACCTTGGGACTTGCCCAAGTAAAATAAACATAAAACCACTGGATTAAATTTGATTAAAAATTTGTGGTTATTTCTTGACCGTTTCCGATCGCTTCCTACAATGAACGACACATTTTTATTTTCACACCCGAAGATAAAAACAACTACTTAACATCGCGCGTTACGGACTCGTTAGATGGCGCCGTTGCCGGGGAGGCAAACGGCTTAGTTTTGTGTTTTGAAAATTTTTATTCGGTTTTCCGCATTCGGGTAGTATGACCCCCGAATTTTACATTGTAAATCTCAAAATTTTTTTCAGCATTTATTTTCTTATTTTATCATTGTTTTTTTGAGTCATTCTCTTACATTCTCTCTCTTATTTTTCTTGCGAGGTACCCGATGCACGTGGAGCAGTTTTTCAAGAAATCGACGCATCTTCACCGACATCCGAAGAAGCCGTAATTAATTTAAGATCGAGTCGAGTCGTAAGAGAGCGTAGAGTCTAGGTTTTTAAATTTCTGCAAATTTCAATTTTTGCTCATTTACAGCGGTGTCCGATTGGACTCTCGTGTGTGTAAAAAGACCTTGAACTCTATTTGTGGTGTGTCGTGGCCTGTTTCACTCTCCGGTGAGGGTGGGCCCGACTTGAGTGGCGATTAGGATAGACCTGCACATACGGCTCTCAGAGCATTTTTATATTTTTGATTGTGCTCGTAGGATCTTAAGCCACACTGCACATTAATCAAGACGCACATAGATCGTTCAACTTAGCCAAATTTAACTCAATTCTTCCCCGCTAATAGAACTTTCTGCTTAGGTGCGATTTTTCATCGACTTGCATTCATTTAGAATAATTTTAAAATTCTGTCTAGCATCCCACATGAAGATTGCGAGGAAGCACTATAAGTCTTCTAACTGAGCATTCATCATAGTTTTCCGTGTGCATCGGCTTTTCCCAAATTTCTCCCTCTTGTTTTATCACATAATTCTAAAGGAAATTGGGACTGGATGGTAGACGTGTATTTGCTCTCATTTAAATTCTTCAGTGATCACCTAATAAAAATTGGGACTGCTAAATATAACCGATTTCAAAATAACCCATAAAATCAAGAATTCTTGCGGGAGAGCAACCCCGACCTTGGATGTTTCTATTTTTCTGAGTGAGCGAGAGACGACTCTTAAGGCTAGAGCCCATATCCGAAATCTCAGTTCACTAAATTTTTGCCAAGATTGATTTATCACCAACTAAAATCGAAAAGATAATAGCCGAACTCTTACGGCTTCATTGTGTAAGTTGGTGAACCTGGGGTTTGAATTGTGTTTGCATTGGTGTGCGTGAATCGATTTCAAGATCAATAGCCACACATTTGATTTCTCTTGACTATCCCGTGCAATCATCTCTCCTCTTTTCTTGATAATGGAACTCTTGTCCAAAAACTCTCGCAGATCCAACCCCCCATTCCTTTCAAAAATGACCGAACACCCATCAGAGTTATACTATGAAAATGAATTTGTCTCGGTTAGGCCCAAATCAACTAATTCCTCTTCTTTCATTAATCCTCCAACATTCGTGGAAGACTTTCACCTGCGGATGAATTCAACCTCCTCATTGAATTTCTATTCGAATCATCCAACCACACATGACCGTCTACCATCTTGGACTGAACCGCCTTATTCTCAGTTTCTCTCCAATGAAACATTTCAAAATCAAAATCCCTCTGAGCCTCATGACTGGCAAAGAAACCCAACCCAGATGGAAAGACATGCACTGAATGATCATCGGCATTGGATTGACCATGATAGACCCCTCGTCAGACATGATACTCATACAGAGGATTGGACTGACCTGTAAATAGCATAACTTCCCTCATTTTAAACTCCTCCATGCTAACACCGCATAACCCAGAACCACCTCCATTGTGTACATGTCACTAACAAGAATAAATGAAAAATACGAAAAAATCACTAACCCTGTTAAGTGGACCAAAAACCCAAACCCTAGTTTTAGGATTTTCGGACTAAAAGCCTCATATCTTCCCCATCCAGTGTCCTATTAGATCCTACTCACTTTTGAACTAATGCTCATTCAATTACCTTCAAAACAAGACCAAGTTCAAGTGAATCGGAGCTCGTATGTGAAAGTTGGGTTTTGGGTCTCTTTTGTACATTGTATATTTTAGCGGTTTTTGACCTGTATGTTATTTACATATTTTCTTTATAAAAATTCAAAAAAAATTAGATTTAGATGTCTTTTATTTATCTCTGATTTCTCCTTATTTTTTCGGATTTTTATCTTGTTTAAAAATGACAAAAAATAGAAAATCCAAAAATAAAGGTATTCTATGTACATGGGATACCCCAATAATTCACATTTTACATTTGACCGATTTTGGCTTTGACGTCTTCATGAAAGTTGTAGATCTCGTCGAGACGAGCATTTTTCGTGAAGGAACTTTTTCGATCCGAGGTCATTTTCTATCTTTTTTATTTTACAAAATATTTAATTTTGGAATTTTGTGGTGCTGACACATGGCAGAACCTGGTGCTGCCACGTGTCAGCGGTTTTTGGGGTTTTTATTACTCGTTTTTTATTCAAAAAAATTTAAAGCCAACGCACGTGCAAGGCACGTGCCCCCAGGCACGTGCCAAGCACGTGCGGCGCATTCCTCTCTCTCCGCCCTACGCCACGTGGCGCATTGGAGGCCGTTCGATCTCGGCCGATCGAACGACCTGTGGTCATCTCCCACCTCTGGGCGCCCCTGCCCCGTAACCTCCGCCGCCGATCTCGCGCACCTGCCCTCTCCAGCTGTCGCCCCGCTATCCTCGCACCGGCCAACCATTCCTCCGCTCATCTCGCGCTTCCCTCACCGGCCGCCCGTCCCTCGTGTCCTATATAAAGGCTTCGACCGCCCCCCCGTCCAAATCATTCGCCGATTCTTACAGGCAAGGCCCGGTGGTGACAGCACTAAGGCCTTGCCGTCGACGAGATCCAAGGGGCTCACCGCCCTCGTTGCATCAGCGTCTTCCCCGACGACGTGCTCTCGCTCCGGGCTTTTCCCCCGTCGAGCCGCCGCCGACGACGACGACATCTCCGCCTTACCAACCTCCTACGACCTTCGTCTCCGACAACGACGTTCATCTCCATCATCGCTCCAACAGCTTCATCAACTCCACCGTCGCCCAGCCTTCATCGACAGCAGGACCTCCACCGTCTCGCCAAGCTGTCCTCGGCCAAGTGCACGGTTGGGACCCCGCCTCGACTCCAACTCCAGCTTCGTCTTCTTCAAGCTACGACTCCACCGCCAGCATCTTCCCCGATTTTCTCTGACATCTCCGAGCCATCGTCTTCGACAACCACAGGAGCCTCCAGGCTTCACCGGCGACCCTTCCCCTCCACCGCGACACCACACCTCACCGGCCTCGCATCGCACGGCCGTTGACACTTGGCCCTTCTCCTCCGCACCGGAGCTCCTCCCGTAGACCATCTTCCGCCTCTCGACTCCGCCGCATCCGCAGTCCACCAGCAGCCGGGCTCGGAGCCCGAGGCCCCAGCACGTGCGAGGCACGTACGTGGGGAACGTCAGCCTGCATCAGCATCCAGAGGCCACTTGCGTGGCACGTGCCTATGGGTAAATTGCAAATCAACCCCCGTATCTTCGCGTTATTGCACTTCAGTCCATCTACCCAGGGGTCACGTGCATAGCAGGCCCCCAAAAACATTTGGTAATTGCATCTAGGCCCTTCTGCAGTTTTCTTTATTTATTTTATTTATTTTATATTGCATTTGTATCCCTGTATTCCCTCTCTGTCTTGAACCTCTTCTCTACATTATTTTATTTATTAAAAATTAGGATTGTGTTTCTCAATTAATTCTCTACATTTTGATATGTTGTGGATATTTTTATGATCATTGGTTAATTAATAATTAATTCTTTTGTGGAAAATTGCATATTTTGCCCAATTTGCTCTCTAAAATTCATATTTAATTAACCATTGCTCCAAAAATCATAGAAAAATTACACATTGTAGAGATTATTGTGCTCAACATGTGCCCAAAAATATTTGCATTTTCATGCATAATTTGCTCTGTAAAAATCATTTTGCATATTTTAGTATTTAATTTTTAATAGGTAATAGACCCTACATTTTCGAGATTTATGATTTTTCTGAGATCCATCCCTTGTGATAGATCTTAGATAATTTTATCTCTCGAAAAAAAGTAGGTTTAATATTTATTATAATTAAATATTGTAAATCATTCTGTTTGCATTTAAAAATTCATAAAAAATTCATTTCCAACCCGAAAATTCCAAAAAAATTACAGTGCACTCATTTCATCATCATTTACATTATGGCCAAGTTTCATATTTTTCAGACATTGTTTGATCGTAATTGATATTTTAGTCCCTAAAATAGGCGAAAATTACATCTCGCATCCCTTTATTGCATTAAAAATTCCAAAAAAAGATCGCCTCGAAAACTATGAACGAATCTTGATAGACATAATTCTAGGTTGTTCCTTTGCCTCCTTGTGATTGACCTTGAGACTTGCCCAAGTAGAATAAACATAAAAACCACTTGATTAAAATTTGATTAAAAATTTGTGGTTATTTCTTGACTATTTCCGATCGCTGCCTACAACGAACGACTCATTAATTATTTTTCACTCACCAATAAAAACAACTACTTAACGCAGCGATTTTCGGAATCGTCAGATGGCACCGTTGCCGGGGATCGAACCCGGGTCACCCGCGTGACAGGCGGGTATACTCACCACTACACTCATACAGAGGACTGGACTAACCTCCTAGAAACACATAAACCCTGTATGTTGACTCCACAACATCAAGGTCTGACCAATCAACTACACATGTCTGAACTATATGAGTAGCCTCCTTCCATTATTTTTGAGGAGAAATTTTTAGAAAATAATGATCATATATTGGATATTCCAAGAAATTCTCCTCTCAGCACAAACGAGAAAATGGAAGATGAAATTATCAAACACATACTGACTGCTCCCATGATTGATCATGAACCGAATTTTGAGGATGATATTTCGAGGATTAATAAGAGATTCAATTCAATAGAGGATAGATTTCAAAAATTAACCAACCGATTAATCGCATTCTATGGTGGCTCGGACAGTAAAATGAATGAGGAAATGACTGGATCTGAGATTGAAAATTCCGAGGATATTCAGGGACCTAGGGATGATTCTGACTATATCACTTCCGCACATTATTCCCCTAGAAGTGACTATGCGGCTGACCATCACCCTGAACACCAGAACCCCTGCTCATCTGAAGAACACACCACACCCCCACACCACATAGAAAATACCAAAAAATCAGAATATTCGAAAATAAAAAAAAATCGAAAATTTAAAAAAATACATAAAAATTGAAACTGAAGAAGATCTGAAGAATTTGGATCCTACTTTACGGGAAGCACTAGGAAAGAAATTGATTTTTGAACTTCCCTTTCTACATGCCATTGAATACTTCCCCGACCTTAAAAGATTTTTAATGGAAAAATTAACTAAGAAAAAGTCAGGCAGGATTAGAACAAAGACCGAAGACATATCTTGTCAATGGCCTCCTCCTTGGTATTGAGGAGAAAAACCAAGAGCTGCATAGTAAAGTGGTTTCCCAGATTTGACTATGAAATCAAAGACACAATTTTCACCCATGCTCGGATTGATGAAGATTCACCGATCAATATCCTTTCGACCTCTGTATTTCACGAACTCAAACTCGGACCAATTCGGAAGAAACGAGAGATTATCCAATTAGCGGACCGATCTATAAAGTGGTCAAGAGGAATCATTTCTGTCATCATGAAATTCCAAGGTGCTCCGCTCAAAGTAGAATTCACGATCATTGATATTGAGCATCAAGGAGAATTCACCCAGTATCCAATCATTCTCGGAAAGCCATTCTTGGCATTGGCCAAGGCAATTATTGATTGTGAGACTCGAGAAATCAATTTAACAGCATTGAAAGCACTTAGATCTGACCATATCTTTGAGGAACCACGATCTTCTGAGGCAACCCACGAAGTTCCCGACAGCCGCAACCATGAAACGGTAGAAGAGCCCTACCCCGCAGCCACACCTAAGATAGCGGTTGTTGATGAGACTATTGGTTTAGAGACTCTCCCCAGAATTTCAATTCCCGCGGATCTCAAAATAGACAAATCCTTCTACTACGATCCTGAGACATATGCATGGTCGCACCCTGGAGCAACATTCTCTGAATATCTTGAACAAATCATCCCAAATCGAGAGTGCTCAAACATTCAGGATACTAAGAACAAAAACACAAGTCGAGCACCAACCAAGGAGAATTCCAATGGCTATTCATCTGGATACTCAAGTGAACCGACACCTTCACGAAGAAATAAAAAGAGAGTCACCTTTGACCTTTCGGAAGAGGAATCTGTTGATGATCCCTCATCAGGTCCTGAAAAGGTAGTCTACATGAGTGAAGTCTGTTCGGCAGCTCTAAAGCCATTTCTTCGCAAGGATCCAAAATTCAATTCTCGTTGGACAACTGTTGTTCCTAACTACTACTCATCCAAAGCTGATGCTCCTACCCTCTTCAAGTATACTGGAATTATTTCGTATGAGCTGACTGAGACCGGTGCTTCTGAGTATTCATCCAAGGACAAAACGATTGACCCCAAGAAGGAACGAATTCTGAGGAAACAACTGAAGAAACAAAAAGGCAGAATACTTGGAGTATGTCCACTTTCAAATACTACTCCTCTGAGGATAACTCTGATGATGGATATCTTTCATCTGACTCAAACACTTCATCTATTATCCATCATGATTTTTCTGAGGATGACACTGATCATAGTTGGGAATCATATGCTTCATCTCCATCCCATCATTACGATCTCCCACCGCAGGCTCACAAGAAGATCAGCTGAAAACCACCTTAATCATCGGCTACCCACCCTCCCTCCCGATCACATCGGTCTCCTTGTACAGCTTCTTCCTCTACTTAGGCCAAGGCCTAAGTATAGGGGGGGGGACAGATGCCATCTGTACATACCATTCTTCTCCTTCTCACGATCACTCCACTTCCACCCTTCTTCTATACTTAGGCTGACCAAAGCCTAAGTATAGGGGGAACCGACGTCCATCTGAATATACTCTCTTCATTCACATATCACTACCGCTTCATTTTTCTTTTCATTTTTTACTCTCTTACGCTTAGCCCGAGCTATGTCTTCTTTCCGCTTCTTGTGCTCTGAGGACACAACACTCGCTAAGTATAGGGGGGGTCTGTATTTACTTCGTATATATTTTACCCGTATCTTGTACTTTCGCGTAAGTCTATATGTATTTACGGGGTGGGTACTAACTTGAAAAAAAAATAAAAAAAACAAACAAGCACACAAAAAGAAAAAAAGGTTTTTCTACTAACACTAACCGTGCCCAAAAGTTTTTGAAAAAAAACATGGCTTCTTATTTCATTTTTGCATAAAAAATCCTTTGCATAAAAAAATGTGTCTGCATTTCACCTACCCTTCATCCAACATCACATGCATTTGCATCTGTGAAAAGTCATTGGGTTCTGAACCGAGTTATGGGCCGAAACCGAGAGTGGTCTGGACTTGACCTTAATCTACCTAATTTTTAGAGGAACTTCATCAAGAAATAGGATTTTAAAAACTTCAGGTCTGCTGACTTAATTCTTTAAGTTCCACATGAAAATGTGCAGTGTTTGACTCTTAGTGTCTAACCTGGTCTCTTCATTCTGGGTACAACTCTGGAATAGGAAATTAATTTATACTCTCGCACTATGCACTTAGCTCAACTCAGACGGGATGTTGGAAGACTGTGTGAGTCTCTTTTCTGGTAGCGTGGAAATCTAAAGACTGGAGTACGGGTTGAAATAAAGCTTCGGAAAAGGGATGGACGGCTGGCACAATTTTTTCTAAGACCCCAAAAAATGTACGGAACAAAAAGATTCTATATCCGTAGGGGCACAACAAGATCTAAGCAGAACCATCAAAAATTCCAAATACAAAGAAGCATTCTACCAAATAAAAATCCGAACAAAAAGGCCCAAGCTTCAAGAAACCTGCAGATCATGGTGGAGACTCGGCTACACTGGCCATCTTCACAAGGAGAGGTGACTACACAGGCCACCCTCCAGTTCTTTTCCCCTTCTTCTAACTTCTCCCTCATTCGATTGTAAACACAGCACGACAGACCTTAGAAGGAAATACCTGACTCCCCGAGGATGAGTTACTGGAGAGGAGAGGAGCATGGTAGTCCGGCATTCTGGATGGGAAGAGCTAAAACCCTTCACACAAATGAGTCGGTTATTCAATGTTCATAGGGGATACTTTGGGAAGAGGATTGATCTAAGATGACTTCTGAGCCGAAACTGTGACAATGATGTGTAGAACTTGAGGGTTGTTGATTTTAAAATTCTAAGTCTCACAGAAGTTCCGCCACACTATTAATCCAAAGGTCGAGTTTAGTTTCACTTTCACCTTCAGTTCATGGTCTTGGTATGGAACCCAATCTCATTTCACTTCATAGCATTTCTTTTGGGTGCTCAGGGACGAGCATGGTTTAAGTATAGGGGAATGATTAATCTCGTATTCATCTCTCTAAATCTCATTTATTAAGCTCAGTTCCCTCAAAATTATCAGCATTTCTGCATTTATTCTGCATAATTAGCATCCATGCATGTTTTCGTAAGAATTGCATTTTATCCTTAATTTTTGCACAAAATAAGAAGCCAAAAATCCAAGCCAAAAATGACATGTAATTAGCCTAACTTCCCCTATTTTTAACTCCTCCATGCTAACTCCGAATGACAAAAAACCACTCCACTGTGTACATATCACTAACAAGAATAAATAAAAAATACAAAAAAAAATCACTAACCCAGGTAAGTGGACCAAAAACCCAAACCCTAGTTTCAGGATTTTCGGACTAAAAGACTCATATCTTCCACATCTTGTGTCCGATTTTATCCTACTCACTTTTGAACAAATACACATTCAATTACCTTCAAAACAAGACCAAGTTCAAGTGATTCGGAGCTCGTATGTGAAAGTTGGGTTTCGGGCCTCTTTTGTACATTGTATATTTTAGCGGTTTTCTGACCTATATTTTATGTATATATTTTCTTAATCAATAAAAATCCAAAAAAATAGATTAAAGTGTCTTTATTTGTCTCTTATTTTTCCATATTTTTCCCGGATTTTTATCTTATTTAAAAATGACAAAAAAATAGAAAATCCAAAAATCAAGGTATTCTATGTACATAGGATACCCCAAAAATTCACTTTTTACATTTGATCGATATTAGCTTTGATGTCTTCATAAAAGTTGTAGATCTCATCGAGACGAGCATTTTTTGTGAAGAAACTTTTTCAATCCGAGGTCGTTTACTATTTCTTTTGGATTTTACAATTCTTTTATTTTTCATTTTTTTTGTGTTGACACGTGGCAGCCCCAGAGGCCACCACGTGTCATCGGTTTTTGGCATTATTAAATTTCGTTTTTAAAAAAATAATAATAAAAACATAAAAGCACCCGCACGTGCGTCGCATGTGCCCCCAGGCACGTGCTCCGCACGTGCTGCGCCATCTCTCTCTCCGCCCGCCACCACGTGGCGCATTTCATCTCTCTCTAATCGAACGGTTCCTGCGCATCGTCCTCAACCGCGCCCTTCTCCCCCGAAACCTCCGCAACCGTCCCTTTGACCGCTCCGCCACCTTTGTAACTTCCTCCATTATCCCCTCGCCGACCAACCAACGCCGCCCCACTATCTTCGCCAACTATCTCCCACCGGATGTCTTCCTCGTACCCTATTTAAAGACCTCGACGCCATCCTCGTCCTGACATACGCCGATAGAGCTTTGAGGAGGCGACGGTGACAGAGCCCCTCTTCTTCGTCTTTGACGAGATCCGACGTCAACCCAACGCCGCTGCAGCCACGGAGCTCGCCCTCCGCCGCGTACTGCCCCACTCCACCATCAGCGTCGAGCCAACGCCTTCGTCTTCTCCACCTACTCCACCGACTCGTCTTCATCACCTCCTTCAACGACGATGACTACACCGACTATCTTCTTCGTCTCCAGCAACTCGCGCTTCATCGCTCACGTCTGCTCCGACCATCCTCCAGGAGCTTCGAGCTTCACCTACGCCGCCTTCGTCTCCGTCTACGGCCTTCGTCGCTACTCCAGGATCTTCATCGCCAACCCTCGTCTGCTCCGCCTTCAAATCAGATACCATCGCCACCGTCATCGACCTCGCCTCATCTTCACCGACACCGCCGATCGCTTCCGCTTTCGCTCCGCCAGGAGAGGCCGAGCCCCTCCGCTGCTCCCTTCGTCGGCAATCCACCAGTCGCCAGCCAACTGGAGCACCCGCCAGAGCTACTCCTCTGCCTGTCAACCCGCCTGCTCACCTCCGCCTTCGTCACCGGGCGCCAGGCCCGAGACCCCATCACGCGCAAAGCGCGTGCGTGGGGGACGTCATCAGCACGTCACCCAGGTCATGTGCTTTGCACGTGATCGTGGGTCAAATTGCAAAAGACCCCTCGGGTTCCTCCATATTTGCGCCACAACCCCTCCAGCCAGAGGTCACGCGCAGCGCACGTGACCCTCTGGCGAATTTGTAGAGGGACCCCCGGTTATCTAGGTAATTGCAAACAAGTCCTCCCTGCAGTTTTCTTTATTTATTTTATTTATTTTATTTATTTTATTTGTATCTGTACCCTTGTGTTCTCCATTACTTTTAGACATCTACTTTACATCATTTTATTTATTTAAAAATATCACTATGTTCCTCATGTAATTCTTTACATTTTGACATACTGTGGGTATTTTTGTGATCAGTAGTTGGTTAATAATTAATTATTTGGTGGAAATTAGCATATTTTGCCCAATTTACACTTTAAAATTCATAATTGATTAACCGTTGCTCTAAAAATCCCCGAAAAATCACATATTGTAGAGTTAATTTGGATAACATTGTGCTAAAAAAGATTTGCATGCATAAATTGCCTTGTAAAAATCATTTCGCTTATTTTAGTATTTAATTTTTAATATGTATTAGACCCTACATTTTCGAGGTTTAGGATTTTCTGAGATTCATCACCTAGTGATAGATCTTAGATAATTTTATTTCTTGAAAATAAGTAGGTTTAATATTTATTATAATTAAATATTAAGAATTATTCTGTTTGCATTTAAAAATTCATAAAAAAATTCATATTGCATCCATAAATTCCAAAAAAATTACAGTGCATTTATTTCATCATCATTTACATTTGGACAAGTTTCATATTTTTTGGACATCGTTTGATCGAAGTTTACATTTTAGTCCCTAAAATAGGCCGAATTTGCATTTTGCATCCCTTATTTGCATTAAAAATTCCAAAAAAAGACTGCCTCGAAAACCGAACACGAAATTGGATAGACATCATTCTAGGTTGTTCCTTTACCTTCTTGTGATCGACCTTGGGACTTTCTCAAGTAAAATAAACATAAAACCACTGATTAAATTTGATTAAAAATTTATGGTTATTTCTTGACCGTTTCCGATCGCCGCCTACAACGAACGACACATTTTTATTTTCACATCCGAAGATAAAAACAACTACTTAACATCGTGCATTACAGACTCGTCAGATCACAACGAGTTTCTCAAGGTCCTATGATCGCTTTCAATGATATCAACCTTCGAGAGATGGCCCCCGATAATGCTAAGGTTGGAGCTCTCATCTCTCTTTGCCTCACGAGATGCTACCATATGTACTTTCTTCTGGAGGATGGGGTTGCTTCTGGTACACCTTGGATGAAGAGAGTACGGCCTCCCCTTCGACCATTTCCTCAAAAATCTGCCAAACAACATCTTCATCTTCTTTAAAGTGTGAGTCCCTACAAGATGCATCGACGGGCCTTTGGCTTTCCACATTCATACCCCCGAAGAAGTGTTGGACCAAGCTGGTCCTTGGAATCTCATGATGGGGGCATTTCTCCTGCAGATCAATGAATCTCTCCCAGGCTTCATGAATGGATCCGTGGGCTCCTTGAAAGAAATTGCTAATTCTGACTCGCATCTGGTTAAGCTGATCGAGAGGGTAGAATTTGTGCAAGAAGGCGGACTTCATCTCCTCTCAGGTCGCCACGACCTTCCCCAGATGGTTAACCCAGTATAGGACTTTATCTTGTAAACTGAAGGGGAACGCCATCATCTTCACTATGTCCAACGGTACATTGGGGTAGTGGGTCGTACAACAGATGCATGAAAATTATTGGAGATGAATGTAAGGATCTTCATTGGTATTCCCGTGGAAAGAAGGGAGAAGAGTAAGGAACTGAAGCTTAAGCTCAAAATGAGCGTGCACCAGTGGGATACGGATCCACTCGGTCATCTGGTTGTCTCCAGGGTTGTATGTCTTTTTCAACGTAGGTTTCGGCCTTCCTTGTTTAGGCTCTTCCTCGCCTGGATTATCACAGGGTCCACCACCACCACCTCCTCCTGGTCTGCCTCCTCCTCCTTTTGGTCTGTTCATGACATCATTCAACATCTTCTGGAATGCAGTCTGTTCTAGGTCTTGCTCTGTCAGCTGCTGCTGGATGGCTTGGATAGATGCTAATAATTATGCATTGACCTGGTTCTGATTTGGCATATGTCCTTGCTCTGGTTAAGGGGGCTGTTGACCCTTGCCCTTTTCTTGAGGAGCCATCTTAGGGTCTGAATCTGAGGAGATGAATTCTGGATTAGGATCTAGGGCTTGTTTTTACTTTTATCTACAAGATGAGATAATCCCAATCAGACTACTTGTAAATGAATCCCATCTACCAAGATGAGTCTGGAATCAAGGTCAATTCTAGAGTGTTGTGAAAGAAAAAGGATATGGATTGTAATCGACTATCATTCACAACGACGAAAGTGAGACAAGAGTGGTCCCGGTTTATTGGATGGTCACAAGGAAGGGTAGAAGACGAGGAGTCTGGAGATCGACCTGCAAGTCCGGATCGGGTTCTCAAGAATCACTTCGAATTATTGGCGACATCAAGTCCATGGAAATGATGTAGGCGTCGGCGGGGTCCCGACTAAACCATCCATGGATCGACATCGCGAAGCAAGAGGAGGGTAGATATAGGAAGAAGGATACAGTGATCAACGAGGAATAAATGGGAATGTAAAATAGTAGAAAGGCTCAAACTGAGCGGGGGTCAAAGGGAGAAACACATGACAAAATTTGCGCAAGCGCACAGGACTTGATCCTTGAACCTTAATCTAGATCCATACAAACACAATACAAAATTGGGTTCACCAACTCACGTCATGTGAAGCCGTAAAGGTTCAGCTATTTATTATCTTTTCAGTTTTAGAGTTGTTATTTCAGGTATATCTTGTAACAAATCCTTAGCACGCTAACCCTATAGGAGAGAGAGTACTGCCAGAAAAGTATCCCGTACTTGTCCTCCTCCTTTGTAACCTGTAGTCTGCACTTTTTTAAGGTCCCTATAACCCTTCCTGGATCCCTACTCAGCCAAAGAAATAGAGTGTGGAAGCTGATAGGCGAAACCGCTACTTCGGTTCTCGCTCGCAACGGAATCACTCGTGAGCATGCAGGAACCTACTTGGACTCAAACTGATGAGACAGACACCCCCCGTGAAGGCGTGGCCTATGCTCAGTACTTCAGACCATGTCGATGTTCCACATAAGGCGGGAACACCATCATTGACAAGGCCTTACTCGGTCACATACGATAGAAGCGGCATTACTTCGGAAATCCAGACGATACACAAGGTAGTTACAGATTGAGATTTTGGCTCTAATCCTTAGCGGGTCATGCCTTGCTCATGGGAGGGGTTTTGGTCCCCTTTGAAGATACCTAAAAACAATGAGGGCTTTATGAACTCAGAACAATGATAGTCCATTACGGACTTTAATTAAGGTTAAAGCTTATTTAGCAGTCCCCTTGTTTTAATTTTTGGGTTTTTACTTTTTTTTGAGTCTGTTTTCATACAAGTGCCTAACATTTTGTAAATTTTCATTTAAGTCCTAGGTGCTCAAAATCAGAGGGAGATAGCGAAAAAAACGTGCAAGTCGATTTAATGATGGAAATCCCACCATTGAACCTAATGATGCATGTTGTTAGAGGACTTACAGTGCATCCCAGCTCTCTCCATGCGGTATGCAAAACCGAATTTTTAGACCTATCTATATGACGGTGTGCAATAGACAAAATTGCCCTAAACAGTAGCTGCTATTAATCGTGAAGAACCAATTGTTAGTTATTCAGAAATGAGACCAAGGTCTGGTCTCTGATGTCGATCGGTGCCCGCCAAAACGGATCCTGCACGCGTTGTATACGATCTCTAGCAGCATGCGGTCTCAGATCTGAATTACTAACATTATTAATTTGACTAGATCCATACGTAAGAGACTACAGGAACATGCATTCTTATTAATGTTTGGACCTAGTTACCGAGTCAAGCAACCTAAGTCTAGGGGCTCCATGCATACAAAACAAATAAAAAAGAAGGCGGAAAACTCAAAACAACTTAAAACAAATAAAAGAAGGCGAGAAAACGTGGAAAACTATGACAAGGCCCCCAGGTGAATGGACACCCGGGCACTAAACCTTGTTGTGAAGAGTAGAGTCGAAGTTAATTTACACGCCAAAAATGTCTCTCTCACCATAAATTACAAATTTTGAATTTCGATTTTTTTGCTTCCTTGATACCCTCTTCAGCTGGTCATAGAGAGAAGACCAGCCTCCTCCAAGCTTGGCTGCATCGGCCTCTTAGGAAGTCGTTCTCACATGGCGGGCCCTCGCATCAAAGTTGCAACAAGATTGCATTAGCATATATAATCAAACTATCTCAACAGATCATCAAATATTTACAATAATAAATAAAGAATTAATTGAATAAAAATACATCAATGAATAATCACAACAAGTAATCAATCAAATAAATGACTATACAAAAATGACTTATACAATTAGGCCACGCTCATTGCTTCTCGGCAACGGTGCCATCTGATAAACTCAAAAATGAACATCGGTCATGTGTTCCACACAAGGCGGGAACACCATCGTCGAGGCGACCGACGAAGACCTTGGATTTAATTAGTAATTAACCCACAATATAAATAATTCAATTAATGGCAAAAATATGGAATTAAAATTTATTTTCTCTACCATAAAATGCATAGAAAGCAAGCATGTAGAGGTCAAACCACAGAGAGCAATACATGTAGCATGCAATTTTCTTTTATGTACACACCAAGTCATTCCTTATGTACAGATCCTTTTTTATGGGTTTTTTATTATATATATTTATTTTAATATTTGATTTTTAATTTTCTGATTTGTATTTTCTTTTTATATTTATAAATTTTCTCTTTTTTAATAGAAATATAGAGTTATATGTAAGATATATACAATAAAATGAGAGAGATAGTATATATATAAATAGGTAAAAATTAGTCAAAACATAGGAAACAAAATCTTTTTGGGTTTTATAATATTTGTTACTATTTTTGTGTTTTTTTAGATAATTTTCCTAATTTTTATAGATTTTTAAAGTCAAAAATACCCTAAAACAGGGAATAAAATAAATACCCAAAACTAATTTTGAGATGAAAAATATCAAACATAGTCAAAATTCTCCAAATTAATTTTACTATAAAGATAATAATATAAAGAAAATTCAGAAACAAAAACTATATTTTTTTTTGGATTTTTTTAAGAATTTTATATATTTGAATGATGGTTTTAGGGGTTTTTTAACTTTTATGGGTTTTTTTTATATTCTTTAGTGATTTTTGATCTAGAAGACATTCATAAATAAGAAAAATATATTTTTTGGGAGAATTTGCCAAAGAATTTTTATAATTTTTTATGTATTTTCTTTTGCAAACGAGGACATAAATGACACTTTTTGATGTTTTATAGATACTAAAGAGTTTTAAAATGCAAAATGAAATTATGACATAGAAGTACAATGCAACAGGAAGCTATGCCTAATTTTGTGGATTTTTTAGAGCAACATAGATGTATGAAATAAATACTAAAAATAAAGAGAAACTATACTCCTGGTAGGGGTATTTATGTAAATATCAGAAAATTTGGGGGCCAAAGTGCAATTTCACCAAAAAAATTATAACTAAATATTTAAATCCCTAGACCAAAGACAAAATCCGAAACCCATAGGGGCCTCCCTGCAAAAATCCCAAAGTCACGTGTGTGAACATGTGCGCCCCTAGCGGGTGTCAAAATGTATTATCCAAGAGTTGAGGGGGCCGGCTTGCAAAATATCCAAAAATAGATTAACATTATGAAAATGTTTGAGGACTGAATAACAATATCTAAAAGCCTGAGGGCCCATCTGCAATTTTACCACCTCACATGAGACGACACGTGAGGTGACGTGGACTGGACCCAAATGCTATTTACAAGAATCTAGGGGCCTGATTGCAAAATGTACAAATTATTTAACACGCTAACTTTTATTTATAGGGTTAAATAATAATTACAAAAAGGTGGGGGTGAATATGAAATTTACCCCTTTTTTGTGTGATCCGACGTCGTTGGTCTTCTTACTTATCCACGTGGCGCGCATCATGCGGTCGGTACCGCTTCGCCTTTGGATGGTCTGGATTAGATCATCAGGGGATGATCCGACGGTGGAGGCTTGGCTTTGTCCAACGGCTGGGGGTTCAACTGTGCACCCGTTCCTGATCCGACGGTGGTGAGGTGAAGACGAAGAACAAGGAAGAAGGTTCACCTGAGCGAACTTCCTCTGGAGGAATCTCTCTCCTCCGGCAGTCTTTGTTGCTCCAAGGGGGGAATATGGATTCCCGGAGAGGTCCTCTACTGGCTAGAGGTCTCAAGATGGGCGGAGGGTCACCGAATCACCCCCATGAGGTCTGGGAAGGGGAGGTACTCCAGATACCTCCGATGAGTTCGATTCCGCCTCCAGGGGTTTCTTTGGCTCTTAGGAGATGTGAAATAAGACTCACAAGTCAAGGGCAAAGTGCCTTGACCTGGTTAGGCGTGGAACAGAGTGAAAGATGGAGCGGGTGATGCTCTCCGACGAACGGTGGAGCTTGGAAAGCAAATCAACAGATCCACTAGGGATCTGGGGTTTCGGATTTGTGAGGCGTGATCAGAAGGTGATGAAGATGGAGATGGAAGTGGATAAAACATCAGAGCGATGATGATGACGCACGGGGGAGCTCGCCGGAGCTCAACTCCAGCGAAGTACGTGAAGATATGATTAAGCTAATCTAACGGACTAGAGATTAATCTAAGAGCTGGAAACTGAAGCTAAGATTAAATGCAACTAAAATAAAAGATAAAAGACGTAGCTCTTATACCTGTACGAGCGCAGGGAGCAAGGTGGTCGGGACCACCACTGTGGACCGCCACCTTGTCCGTCCTAGCCACGCCTTCTCCAGGTACAAGGGGGCTCACAGCTATCACCTGGACCTCGATTCACTCACAATAATGCTCGGTGAAGCTCAAAGGGGGATCAAACACAAAAGGAAGGAGGATATGATTATTTATAGACAAGCATGGCAAGGGTGTTGGACATGCGAGCCCACGACGAGCCATTATGCAATAAATGTTACTGCAAATATCATTCCCTGATCTGAAATGAAGAATAACTAATTTGCATAACAGGTCCCTTAATACAATTAGGGTTATGTACCATGGCCATCTTAATGATCATACAGCTGTTGATTCAATTACTGAATCATAGAGGCTAGTGCTTGGATGAATATCTAAAGAGTTAGATTTAGGACTCATCAAGTACCGTCAAATGATTGTTAAGAGATGATCTCCAGCTTGAGTAGAAGATGGCAATCCTTTCTCACTTGGCTGATATCTGACCGACCTCTTGATGCAGGTCCTCTGCATGGGAATAGAGATTCAGAGGTGTCAGATTAGTTAGGTCAAAGAGTTGACTTAACGCGATCGAGAGAACCAAAGTCCTATGTTGTATGTTGTCACAATATAGGCACGCATCCTATGATCGGAGACAGATGTGTTACTATATGTCTGAGTATGTACATCTGACAGACCAATAGGTTGATGACCTAATCAAGGTCTATACACCAGCGCGCTGGTGTGCATATAAGGGCATATGAGTAATAAGATCTCTCAAAGGGATCATACAGATTCATTACTAAACCGGAAGACATGAGCTCACTCATGAGATATTGGGAATAATCAAATTCCGTGCACGGTCGTCTCGCTTTGGAAGCTTGACTGAATTTGTAGGTTTAGTATATGCTTTTGGAAAAGTATATGATCAACACCTGGGCACGATATATGTTTTTGGAAAGCATGTGATCAATACCGACTCCCAATGTTCGAATGAGAAATTTCATGATAAAACCCTGAAGGAAACAATCTAAAAGAGATCTAAAACTTCGATTTTATTCTAGATCTTCCAGTAAAGAAACCCAATTCTATTATTTGAATTAAATAAAAATGAGCCGATTGAAAGTGAAAAAATTACATAATTAGTAATAATAATAATAGCCAGGAATTGAA
This sequence comes from Ottelia alismoides, assembly GCA_037367405.1. Taxonomy (NCBI): domain Eukaryota; kingdom Viridiplantae; phylum Streptophyta; class Magnoliopsida; order Alismatales; family Hydrocharitaceae; genus Ottelia; species Ottelia alismoides. The sequence continues at coordinate 142,634 of JAZKJV010006568.1, forward strand.
CATTCCAATTCAGTCAATAAATTGGGCAAATTATTCACTTGTAGAAAAAAATGAAAGATCTTATTGATAGGACAATCACGATCAGGAATGTAATAGAACAGATCAAAAAGGACAAAAAAAATAATTCCAATTCCTGATATAAATATTATTAGTCGTAGCAAGACAAATTTTAATGATAAAAAATCCAAATCGTTGAAAGATATTTGGCTAGTATTCAAAAGAAGAAAGACTCGATTAATACGTAAATTACATTATTTTATAAAATCCTTCATTGAAAGAATATACATTGATATCTTTCTATATATTATTAACATCCTCAGGGTCAATGTACAATTTTTCGTTAAATCAATAGAAACAAATGGAAAAATCCATTTCTAACCATAAAACTAATCAAGAAAGGACTGCTATTGATCAACCAAATAAAAATATGATTCCCTTTATTTTAACTATAAAAAAGTATCTTTTTAATATTAGTAGCAAGAATTTAAATCCTTATTGTGATTTATCCTCTTTTTCCCAAGCATATGTATTTTACAAAATATCACAAATTCAAGCTAGTAACAAATTTTACATGAGACATGTACTTCAATATCATGGAACTCATCTTTTTCTTAAGGATCAAATTAAGGATTATTGTGAGATACAAGGAATATTTGATTCCAAATCAAAGCATAAGCAAATTAATGGATCTTCTTCTTCTTTATAAATCTCAATTTCATTGAATTCTTCCATACCTTTCCGTCACAGTTCTCTGTCATGATTTTCAAAATCTCACTGTAATGGAATCCTGCTAGTAAGGATGAGTATGTGGTTTCCATGCTAGTGAGAATGAGTATGTGGTTTCCATTCCAATTTTGTGTTTATGATTTTTGGAATGGTATTGTCTGTTTACTTCTACTTTCTAAATTAATGTATGCTCCCCATCTCCTACACCATCTTAAGTTTAAATTGGAGGATTCAGGACAAGAAAATAACATCAGAATTGGAATCTCGATGAAATAATACATCAATGAAAGGTTAGTTCAATCACTTCAGTGAATTCTTTTCGAGGAAAGACAACAAAACCCATCTTTCTTGAAAAATGGAAGAAAAAGCCCCTCTATTAAAAATTTAAAACTATTACAGAAAGAAACGTAATAATAGTTGATTTAATAATATAATAATACTAGTCTTTTTAATTAGGTATACAAGAAAATTTGTATTTATTTTTTTATCCAAATCAAATTTAAAATTATATTTGGATAATTGGATAAAAAGGGATAATACATTTATGCATTCGCGAAATTGAATAATTTCAATTTCTTTGTATCTAAGAGGATTTCGTCGATTCATTTCTAGATCTAATTGATATGATATTAAATCACTATCATCTATTATCAGTTAATTTTAAATCACGGATACATTTGTACCTTGACATGGTAAAACGACTTCTATTATTGGTATTAAACCAATTTCGATTCATACAAGCTAAGTCCTCTAATCGATAATTTGGCCAAATAAACAATTTGAATTTCAATAATTTGTTTGTATGAGTATACTGATCTTCATTCATAAATTGTTTATAATTCTTTACATAGTTTTCATTACCAAATAGTGAAATCCCATTTACTCCATTTTTATTTCTAGAATTGAAACAAATTAGAATTCTCAACTCTCCACGATGTCGAGTAGATAGAATATGTTCAGGAGCAAGGAAATCATAATAATTTTTATTTTCATTTACAAATATATTGCTATATTGTTGCATTATGGATTTTTCAAGATCATTCTTATCAACAGATTTTTATGCACTTTCCATATTTGGTATTTATTCTTATTGACCAATGAGATACCCATGATTTGGTACATAATCAAATTTTCATCCCATTTTTTCCATATTCTATAAATTCTACTACCAAAATAAAAAAAGAAGTTGCAGACCTTTTTTTGAATATTAAATGTTAAAATAAAAATAAATTCTATACTGCTCCTAATTACATTTATATTATTTTGTCTTTATCTCATTCAAAGAGAGCATATTAAATTCTGATTTTTTTGGTAACCAATCCTATTGTAATATCATAATAGGTAGAAATTGGATTAATTTGGCTATTCTATACTATACAAGACTCCATACCATAAGTCTAAGTGGCATAATTTTGATTCCAAAAGAGAAGTGCTTTATCAATCCATTTCCATTTGTATTTCTCGTAAATTCAAATTTGCAACAAAACTTTATTTATTCTTCTGTTCCATCTCTGTTCATAGGTATGAAGTCTATAAATATGGATAAGGTTGGCTAAAATTTCATGTGATTCAGTAAACAGGATATATATTCCATCATTGCTAGATTTGTCCATATGATTACGGTTCGATGAAGGATGAACCAATAATGGGATTTTTTCGATAAACAAGAAACTTAAGATTAAGATGCTTTGTAATGGAAATGAGGAAATCTCCACAATACCTGGATATAGCAAGATACAATTTGAGGGATTTTGTAGGTTCATTAATCAGGGCTTGACAGAAGAGTTTCGTAGATTTCCAAAAATTGAAGATATGGATCATGAAATTGAATTTAAATTATTTGTGGAAACATATCAATTGGTGGAACCTTTGATAAAAGAAAGAGATGTTGTGTATGAATCACTCACATATTCTTCTGAATTATATGTACCCACGGGATTAATTTGGAAAACCAGTAGAGATATGCAAGAACAAATCGAATTTATTGGAAACATTCCTCTAATGTGTTCCCTAGGAACCTTCATAGTAAATGGAATTTACCGAGTTGTGATTAATAAAATATTGCAAAGCCCGGGTATCTACTACCGTTCAGAATTGGACCATAACGGAATTTCTATTTATGCCAGCACTATAATATCAGATTGGGGAGGAAGATCAAAATTGGAAATTGATAGAAAAGCATGAATATGGGCCCACGTGAGTAGGAAATAAAAAAATCTATTCTAGTTCTATTATCAGTTATGGGTTCGAATCTAAGAGAAATTCTAGATAATGTTTGTTACCCTGAAATTTTCTTGTCTTTTCCAAATGATAAGGGGAAAAAAGATTGGGTCAAAGGAAAATGCCATTTTGGAGTTTTATCAACAATTTGCTTGTGTAGGCGGTGACCCAGTATTTTCTGAGTCCTTATGTAAGGAATTACAAAATAATTTTTTTCAACAAAGATGTGATGGCAAAGCGATCTCGTACTAACATTAAGAAAGAGAACTTTCCCGTAAGCTGGTGCGTGTGAGTGAAAGCTTAGAGGTTCACATAGTCAGCCTAAGTGATTTATAATATATTAAAGAGAGCATATTATGATTTATATTTGTTGATTAATTATTGATGTGAATTGGATTCACATTGAATGATTAAAATATAATTACATTTTGTGTTGGTTGTGAATGAGATTCACATAATTTCAATGGCTTGATTGAAGTTTTTCACAAAATAATTGTAAATTATTTTTGTGGAAAATATTTACAACAAGAGTTGTTATATATTAAGGAGATATCATGAGATAATGAGATCTCATGATAATTAGAGGAGATTGACCCATTCCACTCAAGAGAAGTGGATGGCCACTACTCTCCATGTGGAGAAGAGTAGTCGTCCCCCTTTTTTTGGGAAAGAGGTTAAGTCTCATCATTATCCCATCTCTAGTCAAATATGGTTTAATTTGAAATTAGTTATGTTGATTTATCAATGTAAATTAATTTAAATTAAATCATTTGATGTTGTGTTTTTTTACAACAACATCTTAGCCATTGAAAGAAATACAAATCAATCTCATCCATTGATTGTGTGTTGTCCATGGATTGGGATCCATGGACTCCCAAAACCCTATATAATAAGAGGCACCCTTTCATCTTCGAGACACACGTTTACAACAACAACGCATGCTCTTTCTCTCTACACGCCAAATGCTCTCTCCCTCTCTCTCTCTCGTGGCCGTCCATCATGGAACCTTAGAGAGAGCCGCCATCGCTGCAGCATTGTCGTTATGTTGCCAGAGTATTTTCTCGTGGATCTCCATCTCTTTCGATGCGCCTCGCTCGTGAAGAAGACGTCAGATCTCATCTAACAAGATCAGAAGATTCACCGCTTGGATCATCAACTTGGATTGCGAGAAGGACGCGTCTTATCAACGTGCTCGCAAACGTCTCCTCCATCGGATCGGACTTGAGATGGGAGGTCTCTTAGTTTAGAGACTCGATCGCAACCAAGTTTCAAGAGGCAAACCTTATATCTATTGTGGTTTAGATGAAACGATCCAAGAAAGGTTATTGGATCATGTGGTTTCATCACATTTAAAAATTTTAAATTCTGCTGCATCGAGCGACTAGTGCGACTAGTCTCTCCCGGCCACATTCGATGCAATCCACACGCTTCCATGATGCACTTGAGGATCTTTCCGTATCCTTAAAGTGGTATTAGAGCCAAGTTGGAGGTTTTGGATGTGATCCATAAACCTAGGTAGGCTTGGGTTCATAAGGATTGTGAAAATTTTATCGCATTTCAATTTTTGTAGTCCAGTTTTATGATAAATTTCGGCCCTGTTTAAAATGTTTAAACATGAATCTATCATTATTCAGTTCTCCATTAAATAAGAAAACCGTGGAATTCGAGTTTGCGTGATTTGGATTCCGTTTGCTCAAGTTATGATCTTTTTAAAGACCATATGTCCACGGTTCCGGGGATGGTGAATAATGACGTAATTAAGGGGTTAATTACTGTTTTGAAATACCTGAAAATGCATGGTAATTACTTGGTTTCTATTTTAAATCAAATTAGTAAACTTTGAAAATTGATTTTACATGATTTGGATTTAAAATAAAAGAGAGATGCTAATTTTAGTTAGTGAGGGTCACTGCTGGAAATTGCAATCTTTATCAACAACCTTGTGATTGTCATTTAAGAAACTAGTGAAATTATAATTTCTTGGAATAATTATGGATAATATTTGGGAAATATTTGATGATAATTGTTCCTTTAAATGACATTGCCTCAACCTATAAATGATTAGATACGATCTAGATCACCAATTGGTTACTTGATACACTTTCAACAAACATGTTACATCAATAGGGTTGGGAATTTATCTAGAAAATTTCCTTATAATCAAAAGTATTTTGATTATTATTATTATATGGTATATTTTGGTTGAAAATTAGATGAATATCTCAAGTACACAATGATCGATTTGGCATTATCCTTTCCTGAGGTGGATATGGTGCCTAGTCAGGGAGCGTTGGGGTAGCAGGTTGCACCGTGTGCGGTCTGTCCCACTCCCGTCGGTACTAGCCATGACAGCGGGTTGGGACTCGATAATGTTGGAAAAATCATGGTGTATTTTCTAATTATTAAAATTCGAATTAATAAGTACTTTGAGATAATACTATATTTTTCAAGTAACAATCAAGTTTGTTGATTGAATTAGGATGATAATTGATTTAATGTGATTAAATTAATTATATCTAATTAAAAACACTCTATCATGAATAGATGTGTATTTCCCTTGGAAGAATTAATTATATGAATATGATTCATGATAATTAATTGAAGTTTGAATAAGAGGTAGATGATTACATAAGTGACATCCATGGTCTCCCGTCAAGGCGAAGGGTTCCATCGTCAGATATTGTATGTAGGAGACGTCTATTCAAAGTGACAGCTCCTACATACAATCCATTTGGATCGGGCTCTTCGCTTCTCGAAAGAGTAAGGACGTATGCGTAGTGACCCCAATATGGAGTCCTCATATTATTGGCGCCATATTGGATTACGTATAGCGAGTTGTATTCCTGTTGACGGTTGGTTCAATTAATGACAGGTCAACATCACCTTAGGAGTGGTGGGCCCGTGTGTTAAAGACCGAATTAGGAGATGCAAGTTGGACTTGCAAGGCGGAATGAGTTCCCGCTTCTTTTTATCCGAGTTGCAAGTTCTCATATTATTGAGATGTGACAAAGATAAGAAATGATATCCCAGATCTTGTTAGGGATATAATGGTAGTATATCTCTTACATTGAAAGTGATTAAGGGAATGGACTTTCAGTGCTGACAAGGCAAGACAACTTTGATATAAAATTCCTAAATCAAAGTAAAATATGTATATAAATATTTATTTATTTATGTAAATTTCTTATTTCAGATAATCCTCATTAAACCCACTCAGTACTATACTCAATAATAACCAGTAAAATATCATGGATTGGATCCATGATCAAGATATTGTACTTGCAGTTGGACGGATATTATATGTGGTTGCAATATGCAAGTTTCCTCATAATAATGATGAATGAAAATTAAATAGACAATAAGACAATAACCTAGGGTTTGTATGTCTCTATAGTATTGATCTCTCATCGAATGTACTTTGGAAGTGACATGTCGATGATGATCGTAATTGTCAAACGATCCTTAAAAAAACTAAGAGAGATGTTCTAACATACATATGTGCTCTCGACATTTAATTATGAATGACATGGTTCACTACATCATGCAGAATGGTGGCTCTATAAGAGATGATATATTCAAATATTTGAGTACATACCTGAACCTAAGTCTTTAAGAGTTAAGATGTATGTATATATGATGAGTGTCATCATTTTACTAATCTATACTATAGTCATTCATGAAGCTTCATAATATTCATATTATATGAATTGAGTGAGGCATGTACAAATGTTGAATTTCTCTTATATTGAAATCTTTTGAATTAACATAAGAGAACCTTTGTCTTAAGCAGTGGTTGTTTATACATCAAAGTAGTGCATTGGAAGCATGGGTCGGACCCAAGTTAGAAGGAAAGTCAAAGAGTTGACTGTACTTCTATGGTTTCCACACATATGACATCCAAAGAGTTGGATAAATGTCAATACTGCAATAAGCCGATGTATTGATAGTATGACTATCAAGCCTATCTTGGATCCTTAGAGAAGGACCCAAATAGTGCATCGGAATAATCTACATCTACATATAATCATTGAAATTGACTTTCTTATTGGATAAGATAAAAGTCTAATAATTGTATCTCATTCTTCTTATAACATTTGTAATTGGTTGCATATGTTTTTTTAGAAGACTAGAAAATTTGATCTTAAGTTTAATAGTCATCCATGGATATTGATGCAATGGTTGCAACAACCTCTATTGGATAAATAGACATCATATTGTCAGTGGGAGAGCCCTTAGTCTTAAGAATATCTCTACTGCCTAGATATTAGAAAACACTCATAGTGTATTTCTAAATGTGGAAATAGACATGAATTCTGGAATAGACCTATCATAAAGAGTTATGATGGATATATTTCAGATAGTATTTTGATATCTGGAGGACTCTACTAAATTAGAATATAATGAATGGTTCATTAGCATTTCTAATACTGAAAATTAAACCTTAAAAGATCAATAGGAGGATGGAGATCATTTGACAATGATTTGGCATCAAGTCTGCTGATGAGATCAATTGACTAGTAAGAGATGAAACTTTAGAATATTTGAAATTTCAAATCTTACATACTTGTGAATATTGTATTCAAAGTAAAGATTGTCCAGTGCACCCTTCTCTGGGAATGGTGTAAGATGTCAAGGTATTCAAGATCTCATACATATTGATGTATGTGGATCATATGTGTCATAATAAACATTGAAGATATCTGATATCATTTGATGACTATTTGTGATGTGAGATTTCTTCCCTTCAACTTAAAAACCTTTGAAATGTTCAAAGATTTCACAATTTTCGTTTAGAACCAAAGTTTGAAGAAAGATGAAATGAATTTGATCTAACCATGGTAGCAAGTACCTATTAGATGAATTCAAAGAATACCTTATGGGGATATGAATAACATTCCTATCTCGTTCCTCCTAATATACCTAAACTTTAGAGAGTTGTAGGGAGATACAATTGGATCATGTTTGACATGATTTGATCAATGATGAATATTAGCATAATTACCTCTTAGTTTCCAAGGTATATATGTAGTAGATTCTACAATATATATCCTTATAAGGTTCCATGCTAGTAAGCTAGAATCATGCACCAGAGAGGGTCACTTCATTAGGAAAACAAAGGATGGTATTGGATACCTACTTTATGACCTTGAGATTCTTAAAAGATCTCATCTCTAAGGATATGATTCTTAGAGGATGACTCTCTTGAGACTCAAGATGAAAATGAAGTGAAGGAACTCATTTAATCTTGAGAAAATAATGAGTCTCATGAAGTCGGAAACTAAAAGGACAATTAAAGATGAAACACTAATACCTCTTCAAATGAGTTTGAGGATGGATTCCATGTGTCAATTAAATGATCTTACTTCATGTGATGAAGCTTCTAAAGATCATGACATGGAAAGATGGCTTTTAGCAATAAAGTCTATAGTAGACTTCATATACAGGTGTTGTATATGGTACCTCGAGGATCCACCTATATGGGTAAGACCCGTTAAGGTGTAAATGGATCTTCAAGAGAAAGAGGGAACATGATGAGAAGGTACAGATCTTCAAAGCACGACTTGTAGGCATGAGCTACATACTGAATATAAGACATCACTTGCGATGAGACTTGCTCTCCAGTGACCATGCTTAAACTCATCAGATTATTGCTAACTATAGCTACACAACTTGACTTTGACATCTTCAAGATGGAAGTCAAGATTGCATTCCTCTATGAATATCTCTCCGACGATATTCACATGAAGTAGCCCCATGGCTTCATGGTTTAGGAAAGCAAGGTGTACAAGCTAGAGAAACTCTGTATATGGACTCAAAATAAGCTTCTTGTAGTTGGAACATAAGATTTGATGAAATTATAAATGTTATGATTTCAGATAGAATCTTAATGAACCATGTGAAGCTTAGTGGGAGTGCCATTGTGTTCATCGTTCTATATGTAGATGATACCCTAATCATTTGGAATTATATAAGGATAATAATAAGTGTTTTATAGACTGGCTATTCCATACCTTGAGATATGATCTCAGGGATACCTCTTAGATCTTAGTTCTGAAGATGTTCAGAAGCAAAGAAAAGAGGGTATTGGGACTGTCACATTAGTGGTACACCTTGGACATGTTCCATTTTCTGGAAAATTCCAAGAAAGGCTTCTTTCCCTTAAGATATGGTACTGACCTATCTAAAGGGATAGTACCTCAAAGAGTTGAGGAAGTGAATGCTAAAACTGCTTGCCCTTGTGCATCAGTTTTGAGAAGCCTGGTGTATGCTACATGTGTACAAAAGGCAGATGTCTGCCATGCAATGGGAGTATTAAACTGCTACTAATCCTACTATGGAGATAAAATACTTGATTGCAGTATTAACAATATCTTCAAAGATGAAAAGATTTTTGAGATAGTAATCTCAAAGTCTTATCTTCAAGAATTTAAGACTTTATAGATAGTGATCTAAAAAGTCTTAACTGCAGATACCTTAGGAGATAGAGATCTCCAAGAATAAGGGTATTCTGATAAGGATTATGGACATACTAGTTATAATAATTATTGAAATGTGGTATCTAAGGACACTATAACTGATAAGATTGAGTATTGGTTGCATAAGATGCAACATTCACATTGGATGTGAGCACTGTTACTAGGGGATATGCAAGTGTCGTAAAAGGACTTGGCGTAATCTCTTGAGAATAGAGTGACTGATCAGCTTACCTAGCTATTTTTTTAAATACCCTATGATTGTCACATGAGCGGGGTTTAAATGATTAGCCCATTAATGGCTCTTTGGGCTAGTGGGAGATTGTTGGACACACGATCCCACGGCGGGCCATTATGAATAAATGTTATTGCAAATATCATTCCCTGATCTGAAATGAAGAATAACTAATTTGCATAATAGACCCCTTAGTACAATTAGGGTTATGTACCATGGCCATCTTAACGATCATATAGCTGTTGATTCAATTACTGAATCATAGAGGCTGGTGCTTGGATGAATATCTAAAGAGTTAGATTGATGACTCATCAAGTATCGTTAAATGATTGTTAAGAGATGATCTCCATCCTGAGTAGGAGATGCCAATCCTTTCTCACTTGGCTGATATCTGACCGACCTCTTGATGCAAGTCCTCTGCATGGGAATAGAGATTTGGAGGTATCATATTAGTTAGGTCAAAGAGTTGACTTAACGAGATCGAGATAACCAAAGTCCTATGTCGTATGCTGTCACGATATAGGCACGCATCCTCTAACCGGAGACAAATGTGTTACTATATATCTGAGTATGTACATTTGGCAGACCAATAAGTTGATGACCTAACCAAGGTCTATACACCGGTGCGCTGGTGTGCATATAAGGCGTATGAGTAATACGATCTCTCAAAGGGATCATACAGGTTCATTACTAAACCTGAAGACATGACCTCACTCATGAAAGATTAGGAATAATCAAATTCCGTGCACGGTGGTCTCGTTTTGGAAGCTTGACTGAATTTGTAGTTTTGACAAATGCTTTTGGAAAAGTATATGATCAACACCTGAGTATGATATATGTTTTTGGAAAGCATATGATCGATACCGACTCCCAATGATATAATGAGAAACTTCATGATAACACCCTGAAGAAGACAATCGAAAAGAGATCTAAAACTTCAGATTTATTCTGGATCTTTCAGTATGCAGGATGTACATGTATTAGGAATACGTGAGGGTGATGTGATCATTGAAGATTGTATAGCCATGATGCTTCCATTCCGAGGGAGTAATGAAAAAGGTGTGGATTTTAGTGACTCCTCTCATAGATAAGTAATATGATCTTAGTCCAAATGTTGGACATTGATTTGAATGTGATTTAGATGTAATGTGAATATTATATTTGCGGTCTTGATTTGATCAAGCATCTATGGGAGGTTCTCAAGATCTGGATTTGAGATGTGATCTCAATATCCAAGTCACTATACATGGAACAATAAGATTGCCCTGTCCTTATCTCCAAGTATCCACGGAGAAAGCGCATTATCCTTGAAAGAGTTCATGGATAATTTCATTGTTGATATATGTATACGAGCATTGAGAAAATAGATAATTAAATGTGATTTAATTATCATGAATAATATGAATTTGATTCATATTATAAGGAAAGTTTTCTAAGATAATTAAATGTGATTTAATTATCAAAGATGTGAATTATGTGAATGTGATTCATATTATTTGGGCACATGAGAATTGAGATCCAAGATGATTAAATGTGATTTAATTATCATGGATAAGAATAATTTGGATAGCACTATCCATATTATTCATGTATATTATAAATGTGATTTATAATATATTAAAGAGAACATATTATGATTTATATTTGTTGGTTAATTGTTAATGTGAATTGGATTCACATTAAATGATTAATTTAAAATATAATTACATTTTGTTTTGGGTTGTGAATGAGATTCATATAATTTCAATGGCTTGATTGAAGTTTTTCATAAAATAATTGTGAATTATTTTTGTGGAAAATATTTACAACAAGAGTTATTGTAAATTAAGGAGATATCATGAGATAATGAGATCTCATGATAATTAGAGGAGATTGACCCATTCCACTCAAGAGGAGTCGACAGCCACTACTCTCCATTCACTACTCTCCATGTGGAGAAGAGTAGCCGTCCCTCCTTTTTAGGGAAAGAGGTTAAGTCTCCTCATTATCCCATCTCTAGTCAAATATGGTTTGATTTGAAATTAGTTATGTTGATTTATCAATGTAAATTAATTTAAATTAAATCATTTTATGTTGTGTTTTTTTAAACAACATCTTAGCCATTGAAAGAAAAACAAATCAATCTCATCCATTGATTGTGTGTTGTCCGTGGATTGGGATCCATAGACTCCCAAAACCCTATATAAGAAGAGGTACCCCTTCATCTTCGAGACACACGTTTACGACAACAACGCATGCTTTCTCTCTCTGCACGCCAAATGTTCTCTCCCTCTCTCTCTTATGGCCATCCATCATGTAGCCGTAGAGAGAGTCGCCATCGCCGCAGCGTCGTCGTTATGCTGCTATAAGATTTGCTCGTGGATCTCCGTCTCCTTCAACGCACCTCGTTCATGAAGAAGACGTCGGATCTCGTCTGTCGAGATCAGGAGATTCGCTGCTTGGATCATCAACTTGGATTGCAAGAAGGATGCGTCTCATCAACGCGCTCGCAAGCGTATCCTTCGTCGGATCGAACTTGAGACAGGAGGTCTCTTAGTTTAAAGACTTGATCGCAACCACGCTTCAAGAGGTAAACCTTATACCTATTGTGGTTTAGATGAAACGATCCGAGAAAGGTTTTTAGATTATGTGGTTTCATCACATTTAAAAATTTTAAATTCCATTGCATCGAGCAACTAGTGCGACTAGTCGTTCCCGATCACATTCGATACGATCTACACGCTTCCATGAGGCGCTTGAGGATCTTCCCATATCCTTCAAAGGGTTTATTAGGTCAGGGTTTCTGCTCGAATCGAGGAGCGTTTGACCATGAAAATATGCCCGCGTGATCGAGGATAGATTGTAGAAGGTCTTTCGTGAAGGAAGCGAGAAGAGAAGATCAATAGATTGGAAGAGGAAATTCGAAGAAGACCGGGTGATTGACGTCTGACACACAGGGTGCCTGGAGGCAGAGTAGTTGACCTTGGTCAACAGTTGACACGCTCTCATTGGGCCAGCTCAACCACTAAAAGACAAACTAGGCTGAGTTATTCGTATTTTATTAATTTAATATAGTAAATGATTTTATGATTTTGAGTATAAAATAAAAATTGTTTATTATTTAATGTAGTATTTTATTACGATTTTTATTTATTTCTGGTGTATTTTATTAGTACTTAGTGTTTAATAGTGTATTTATATGTATATTTGCATATATTTTGTACATTTTTATTTTGTATATTTTTATTTTATTATTTTATTCTTTTATTTTATATATTTACAACTTATTTTTATGAGTATTAATATATTTTTGTGTATTTTTGTGATGTAATTTGTATACTTAAATAAATAGATATGTATATGTTATAGGTTTACTTATATGTATTTTACCTATATTTTATATACATCTTTTTATTTTAATATATTTTAATGGATTTTATTTTGGTAGAATATGAATAATATTTACAATATTACAAAAGTATAAAGAATAAAAGAATGAAATAATATATTTCCCCTTTTATTTATATACATGTATAATATAGGTATTTTATCTATGTTTTCACATAGATTTATTTTATTTTACATTTTCTTTTTAGTTTTATTCTGGTTTTAATATTTACATAGGTTATAAATAATAATTACAAAAATATAAAAAATAATTTCGTAAAAAATAGTAAGGAATGAATAGATTGATTATTTTAATTGGGTCTTTGTACAATAGGGGTAAAAAATCCAACTTTCACACAGTAGCACCAAAAAATATAAAACCACCACCATTAAATAGCTTGTAAAAAGTTATATACAATTAGAGTGGTGATTTTGATATGTTTTGAGTTTTTATTTGAAAGATATGAGTATGTGAAGTTTGGTTTTTGGCTTTTTATTTTGTCTATAAAATGAACACTATGTATTATTTTTGTACGAACTCAAGTTTTGTATTTTTATTTACATTATTATCTACAACTTTCATGTACACAGTTTTTTTATTTGATGAGTAAATAATAAAGAATAAAAGGTATCAAAAATGCATAAATAATGAATAAAAGAATAGGGTTTTTATTCTATTTCTGGCCCTTATCTCCCCCTACTTTATTCCTTGTCGACCAACTCAATTCTTGGCTTGGTCTCAGAGTTTAGAGTCATAAGATATTTTCAATATTTTATTCAATATTTTCAATATTTTATTCTTTATTCTTTTCTTCTCTTTATTCTATAACGTTTGCGTTAAAAATCTTATTTTATATACAAATAATACAATAAATAATGAATGATAATATGCACAAATTGATGCTATTTACATGAATTAGCTAGGGTTTTAAGGCCAAAATGATAGAATAAAGGTGATGAAATGGAGATTCATCACTCACACACGCGCAACCAAATCTTGTCCCAAGTTAGCTGCATCTCATCCTTAGTCACGGCCTCCCTGTCCCAGTTACGCGCACGCGTAGCTAGATCTCTCTCACGCATGCGCAATCAGACCCCATCTCCTTCTCTCCCAGACCTCCCTCACACATGCGTAGCCAGGAATCTCAAGTGCCATCCTCACACACTACGTAGTTGCATATGGTCCTTGTCCTAGACCTCCCTCACGCACGATCCTCCCTATCACACCTTGTTGCCGGCATGTTAGCTGTAGGTTAGTTGTATTCCCTATTTGATATATACCAACTTGTAATTTTATTCAAAGTCAACATTATGCCTCTGTGGTTTATATGGATTACAAGTATGTTTTATATATTTAATTATACAGTGATTGTTCGTACTAAATCTATAACAATCATATATGTTTTCACTTCTCAAAAATTAATTATCATTTTCTTTACACTTATTCATACTTTATTTTAGAATCATTATTCATATGTCGAGATTTAGTGTGGTACGAACTTAATTATAACTTATGGGGTGGCAATACATGAGCATGAAAATCCGAATCAATATGTAATCCGATAGATTGAATTGAATTTACATGTTGGATTGTATTGAAAAAAATAACAATACATTTAGATTCAAAAGAAGTTAAGCTAAAATCCAATCGGGTCCTATGCACACGCAACCGTAGTTTCTATTATATCTAACTAACGTGTATTTTATACGGTTTTTGATTTAATCCGGTTTTGATCCTCCGGTGCAAAGTTCAATAGAACGATGAAGTCATACAAAGGGAAGAGCGTATCTGTGCATCCGACGGCTGAGAGCGGCCGATGAGTCGTCTCGCAGAAGATGGCGGCGACGCTCCAGCGGCAGGGCAGCCTTCGAGTGCGGCCTTTCCTCCGGTGGGTGTGGTCCATGAGGAAGGACCCGGAGCTCGAGAGCGCACTCTCCCGCAACCGGCGGTGGATCGTCAACAACCAGATCAAGTACCTGCTCCTCCGGTGCCCCTCCCACTCCGCTCCCGTCCACTCCCTCCAGAAGCGCTTCAACAGCCTCGACCTCCGGGGCAACGCCCTCAACTGGCTCCGCAAGTACCCGTCTTGCTTCCGCACCTTCGCCGACCCCCTCTCCGGCCTCCCCCACTTCACCCTCTCCAAGCCGATGGCCGCCCTCACCCTCGAGGAAGCCTCCGTTCTCGACTCCCAGGAGCCCGCCATGGCCGACCGCCTCGCCAAGCTCCTCATGCTCTCCCGAGGCCGCCGCCTCAACGTCCTCAAGCTCGCCGAGCTCAAACGCAGCCTTGGCTTCCCCGACGACTACCTCCTCCGCTTCTCCGCCAGGTTCCCCGGCAGATTCCGCGTTGTCAATCACGACGGTAGGCGGAACTCGATGGAGATCGAGCTCGTTGAGTGGGAGAGCGACCTTGCTGTGTCCTCCATCGAGGCTACGGCGATCGTGCATGGGACTGAACCGAGGTTCACGTGTTCGTTGCCGGAGAGCTGGGCGATCTCGAGGGAGAGGTTCGAGGAGTTCAACGAGGGCTCGCCTTATGTCTCCCCCTACGCCCTCGGAGGTGTAGAGTCGGAGAAGAGGGCGGTGGGAATGGTCCATGAGCTGTTGTCTCTGACGTTGTGGAAGAAGGCGTCCATTTTGAAGTTGGGGCACTTCAGCAGGGAGTTTGGATTGCCAAAAAGGTTGAATCTTTTACTTCTCCGGCATCCGTGCATCTTCTATGTCTCTAACAGGTATAAGATCTACACGGTGGTCCTGAGAGATGGGTATAGGGGATCGGAGTTGGTGGGAAAGGATCCATTGGTTGTTGTGAAGGAGAAGTTTGGGGAGTTGATGCAGGAGGGGCTGCACGAGTACAACCGGAGGCGGCGGCAATTGAATATCGAGAAGATGAAGAAGAGTGGGGAGCTTGCGGCGAGGAAGGGTGCAGTGGATGAGGTAGAAGCGGATGGGGAACATGCAGCCGTGGCGGAGAGGAACGATTTGCTCAAGACAGAAGAGAGGAGGAGATTCTACAGGGTCTTGTTTGACGAGGACTTCCCTTGATACGGCACTTCGAGGTATGGATTTGAGCTGTAAGTAGATCACAATGCGTGTAATTGTGCAGGGAGAGTGTTTCTTCTTCTCATACATGTGTTGCTGACTCGGGTGTCTTGTTGAATTCACTGGTAGGCTATTTAAATTAAATGAGGTTTATGTTTGATTAACAAGATATTTCTGAACATCTGACTAATCTTGTGGAGTGTGTGTTTTTGTTTATGTAGATGGTAGCTTGTTTCTGAGAAATGTTACCCTCCCTTCCTGATGAGAGTTTGTTGTCCCCTAATACAGATTTTTCTGGGTTATGCATCATATATAGAATGATTCATTGTATTCAAAATTTCCTCTTTGCCTCTTGTATATAAAGAGAAAAACATCCAAATTGAACATGGTTTAGCACAGGTTTTCACTTGGCATTAGAGCAACGATCCTACACCAATATGCATTTGTACTTGTTCCAACTCGTGTGGGATCACCATTGTGGCCATAAAGCCACCCAACCTCATAAACCTTCCCACATTGTCAATGTGCGATCGAGGTCTTACCCATACTTCTAGTGTGCCCTCAATGTTGTTCTCTAGCAGAAAGTAGGAGTTGACTTAAAAGTTCCTTGCACAATTTGTAAAGGTTTCTATCACCGGAGAGCTTTTGAGTACTGTTGTAGCTGAAGACATGCATTGAGAGTAGTTGGATAACAAGACGGTATTTCTCCATGGGGATCTTAAGGAAAACATCTATATGCAACAATCACATGGCTATGTTGAAACTAGAAAGGAAGATATGGTGTGCAAGCTTAGAAAAAGCCTTTGTGGCTTGGAGCAGGTATCAAGAAGCTCGATGTGTCCTAGATGATTTTGCTATTATATGTCGATGCCCTGCTTGTTGCTTGCTATATGAAGGAGGAGATATCGAATCTCAAGATAATGTTGTCTAAGGAATTTGCTTGAAGGACTTCGGTCCAACAAAGAAGATCATGGGAATGTAAATCTACAGAGATAGAGTGAAAAATCACTTATATTGTCGCAATTAGAGTCCATTGAGAATATATTCTAAAGACTCTACATGAAAAAGTTAAGACTACCCAATCACCTCTAAGGAGTCACTCTAGATTCTTGAAGAGGTAAAAGATTTTTACAAAAGAAGCTCATGAGTACATGTCCAAGTTACTCTACCAATAAGCTATTGGTAGCTTGATTTATGCAACGTTTTATCAGACCAAACGCCTTCCATGCAATGGAAATGTTGTGCAGATTCATGTCAAATCTTGACAAGGAATTGTGTGATATCTAAGGAGCAACTCTAACATTATATCATGTTATGAAAATATCGTAATTTGTGTTTGAGGTTTTGCGCATTCCTATTTTGTGGGCATGACATCAAATTTTGTTGAATTTCGACGGAATTTCGGTCGAGTTTTGGTTTCGACAGGTGACCGAAATTTGTTCGAAATGACCGATATCCGTGCCTTGAGGGAGGTTGATAGAAGAAAATGTGACCAAAATTTTGTTTGTGCGACATGTCGATGTTATGAGAAATACAATTAGGAGGTGCCTTACCTTGGGAAGCGAAGGCATCAGTTGAATCTCTAGATTGTAGATTGTGACCAGTTTCCACTACAGAGATAGAAAATCTTGCAGCCATTAAAGTATGCAAAGAATGTTATGGTTGAAGCGTCTAATGACAGATCTGAGAGTGCATTTAAATTTGTAAATATTTCTATCTTTCATTCCATTCGAACACATTTAGCGGATGATCCATTTAATCTAAAGAAAAACCCCACATTAAAGAGTCCTGCTAATATGTTGAACATGTTTTTTACTGTAGAGAAGCTGAATGCATGTTCATCTTCGGTTACTCTTCAAGCATAAAAGGCAAGGAATTCAATTCCAACACAACTGATGGTAAATGAAGTATGGAGTCGGAACCTACTTAATGGTCTGGTGGTAGAAGCAGTGGACTTCCCCACTCCAATGACCAGGGTTCAACCCCTCCCTCCTCCCCTAAATTAATTATTTTTAAAAATGAAGCATGGAGTCAATTTGTAGCCTCTTTTACAAATCAGCTTTCCAGTGGGAGATTGTGGGGTTTCTCTTGTACATGTAGAATCAACTTTGCTTATCCAACTTTTTGATATACAAGGGCTCTATTGGTAATTTCATGTAAGCCTAACCTTGTGGTATTTGAGATGCCCTTGCGGGCCTCTCTTCAATGTACTTCTTGTGTCATTGTTTCTAAGATGCCCTTGAGAGCCTACTGCTTGTGCTCCTTGTACTTAAGATGCTCCTTGAGGGCCTACTGCATAAGATCCCATACTATTTTTGGTGTGAAAGTGAACACAGAAGACCTGGCATGAGCAGTGTCGGCATATTGTCAAACAACTGTATATCCTTTGTGTTATCGTGTTGGTGTGTTTTTCTCCCCAATTGATCTCTGCTTGTGTGTCTGCTGGATCCCTGTTTAACAAGTAGTTGCACGGCAATCTTAGAATAGAATACAGATATCCTAACCATCGGGTGACAACGAACCTGGCCTTGGTTTGAAAAACTACATGTAAAGAAGAGGTGATTTCTTTCCTTGGCCTACTTTTCATAGAGAATGCATATGATTGCTCATGTGATAGCCAATAAGCAAGGTATGACCCCATTCAGAGATGATCGCAGTTTGCTGTGGACGTACTAATGTAGTGGCATGAGTCCATGGTCTTGTGAGGTTTGTTGGAAGGCAACTCATAAAAGTATCTTTGCGGGACCAATCAATCCCTTTAGTCACCATCAGATGGGCACTGTCTTGTGTATTATACTTCTATGCATTGGAATGCAACTTCCTTGTTAAAAATCGCGAGGTTTCCGTAGATCAATTTATGAAGCTTCTTTCACGAGGTCTAAACCAGCGAAATTCAGGTCATGTAGACCAGTTTCCTTTTTGTTCATCCCAAGTTTCACAGTGAGAAAACCTTCCCTTCATGATTTAAAGGTCTGTAGGAAGTTGCAGGAAAACTAAAATATCCAAAAACTTGGTTGCGAGAGCATACCCATCAGCCGATCAAAACTAATTGTGTAAGAAATGTGGTGAGAGAGAGGGTGTTGCTGGATACAAATCCTATCACTGATAAAATGCAGCATTGAGATTTTTGGTTAAGAATATGAAAGTTGTGAATGTAGGATATAATTTATAGCCAACAAGCTGTCGTGCAGCTCCACCGGGAGACATGATACTGAAATGGGGGGGGGGGGGAGTGGTAGTTCCAGCAAGAGATGGCACTTGTTGATGCTGGCTTCTACATTTAAGGCTGCCCCAAAGAGTCAGTTTTGGAATGCGAGGATGCATCCTTGGAGGCCTTTGACCCACTCCCGGAGGGGAACCCCATTGTGCGTGCGACGGAGCCAACCGAATGTCTGCTGTGTCCAAGAATTTGATGGAGATCCACTCCCAGGAAGAGTTGAGGATTCTCGAGAACAAGATGTTTAACCAGCATGTCCTGCTTGGACTCGTCGTGGGAGGATTGCGGAGTCAATAAGTTCCTTGGGAACAGGAGAAGCTCCCTTCAATTCCTAAACTTCAAAATGCTACAAATAGATCCCTGAACAATATTACATTGATTGTACATTTGCGATGCCAATCCTCGGAAAGTTTGAAGCTTCAAGCCTGGTATGTATCTTTCAAGAAGGGAATCAACCACCTGATGACATTGCAAAAATAATCTACAACTGCGATCGTGCAGAGGAGTTCATGGAATTAATAACAACTAAAATCTATAGTTTTCAGATTCAATGAAACTCTTCCACTGCAAATTTTCAAGAGTTCAAAGCTATTACAATTTACAACATATACATATAGGTTTTCTTTCAGCTCAGTCCTAACTTTTGCTTCAATGAAACTCTTCCACTGCAAATTTTCAAGAGTTCAAAGCTATTACAATTTACAACATATACATATAGATTACAAAAGGTCGATCGTTCCAAACTCTGACGGGATGTTTTTCCCTCTATTTTGGATACAATGAAGAAAAGATTCCATATCTACTTTTTTTTTAAAAATTTTAATTTTTTGCATACCCTTTGAATGTTTTCCCTTCCTTTATAACCCTATTTTAATCTATGCTAATATATGAGAGATGAATGAGAACTCTGGTGGTTGGGAAGATGCATATGGATGATTGGTTAGTGTTGTTGCGATCAGAGTATGATCCCTTTTTTTTTCCTATCGTCTAGGCTCTTGCCCGTGGAGGTGGGGAAGAGGCTTGAGAGCATCATGAGTTCTGGTTGTTGTTTGGGTGTTTGAATTTGCCATTGGTGGATTAGAAGATGGTATCCTGTTCAAAGGATGACAGTGGCCTTGGTGTGCGTAGCTTGGAGGAAATGAATAAGGCCTTGCTTAGTAAGTGCTCACTCGCATCTGGGGGGATTGTGGTAGTTTCATATGCACTTTGATCTGAAAAATCTATGGGGCTGGTTCTTCTTTGCATGGTTCTGAGGATTTTAGGTGTGCTCCCTCTTATTTTTGGAGATGTATTTGTGGTGTGGTGTAGGAGATACGTCAGTTCTTGAGGTCGGTGGTTGGAGACAGATCTGGTTCTAGGCTAATGACTGGAATGATGGTGGGCCTTTTGGTTTGAGATTCCCATGCATGATGGCGTTGGCTGTTGATGCGGGGTGTTCGGTGATGGATGTATGGATGGGTCATCTTTTTGTCCTCGATTTCAGTCTGTTCACTCGGATCGACAGTTGGAGGAGCTTTTGGTGATGCTGAAGGAGCTTGATACTACTAGTGGACCTATGGAGGGGCGTGACAGTTGGAGCTAGTGTGGTGGTACTTTTACAGTTGGAAAGGCTAATAGGGCTTTGAAAGGTCCAATGATTTTTGACCATGGGGGTTGCATGGTGGATTGCAGAAGGATCTGAAAGTGGAAGGTTCCAATGTGTGTGAAGGTTTTTATGTGGTTGTTAATAAGAGAAGATTGTTGACTAGGGATAGATTTGCACGATTCCTTCAGGTTGTTGATCCTGTGTGTTCTCGTTGACAGGAGGAAGTTGAGTATGCTGATCACATTTTCTTCAAATGTAGGAGTTCCTTGGAGGCCTATGACTTATTTGGGAGCTGGTCAGTGCATACTGATGGCGTGCCTGGGATCTGGGAGTCCATTGGAATGGAATGGCAATGAGGAGAGATCAAGATGTGTGGCGATGATTTGAGCTTTTGGATTAGCCAGAAATGGAGTGCTTTTTCAGCATGACCATTTCTATAATGAAAATGTGGCGGCACACGCTAGGTCGCTGGTTGAGAGTTGGGATTTGTAGTTTTCATTTCTTACTAGCCTGTAATAGTCTTGTGTATTTTTGGTGATCAATGGTGAAGTTTTTGGACATACACCTTTACGTGAAGGCCCTTTTTTCTTCAAAAAAAACATTCCATTATGATTACATTGAATTTTTGTTTGATCTCAATATTTTGCGTAATCTGAAGCTCCTAT
Organism: Ottelia alismoides; assembly: GCA_037367405.1. Classification (NCBI taxonomy): domain Eukaryota; kingdom Viridiplantae; phylum Streptophyta; class Magnoliopsida; order Alismatales; family Hydrocharitaceae; genus Ottelia; species Ottelia alismoides. Next base: position 164,163 of record JAZKJV010006568.1, read on the forward strand.
TGTGGACGTTCTGAAATTCCAAATATGAAGTGTATATTAATGTTTCCAAGCAATTATTTAAGCCATTTTTATGAAACAATATGCAAAGTTCCTAATGTGACATACATGTTAATATTTCATATAGTGCTGATTTTACTGCATATATATGAAGAAGTCGATTTTTGTTATGGTTTAGAATGGTCTTAATTCTTATAGATAGATGTTATTATGGTAGTTATTTCTATGTTATGTTTGTATTATGATTGTGATATTAATGAATATACAATAGTATAAAAATGTCTAGGCCTGTGTAAATATACGAGAGTATGTGTATGAAAAATAATTTATATATCTAAAATAAAAAAATACAAAATAGACTAAAGTCTGACTAAATCCAATTAGTTGCCCGATTGTTGACTTGTCCTAAGTCAGTGACCTCGCCGACCAACTACTGACTTCTGCAACCTTGTTAGAACTTTCAAGTTTACCTTCGTTAACTTTTTGTTGATGTGATGTGTTTGTAAAATTGTAATATTAAATTTATAAATTGTGGAAAAAAATAAATACATATATTACTTCTAAATCGTTCTTTTACAACAGGTTCCTGTAAACTTTACTTATGCATAGGTAACTCAATTCTCCAGTGGCCCAGATGCTTATAACGATGTATATGTGTCATTTAATTGTTAATGGCATATCATAATAATATTCTATTTATCCTATAATATCATATATTATACACATATGTCTGTGTGTATAGAATATTATGTTCTGTATATCGCATATATTTGGACTACCGTAACAAACGCATATCATTTTACATATATGTAGCCTTTGATATATAAATCAATATAATTGTAGATGATTTACTTGCAGTTCTATATAGCAAAGTTACATCTTAAGTTTTGGCTCGTGCTATCTCATACGGTGTGCAGTTAATCTATAATCCATCCATTAGGTGATCGAGGATTTGTCTTATAGGCAAGGTTGCAGAAAGCGGTAGTTGGTACTTGGTCGGTGGGGTCACTGATTAAGGATTAGACGACAATCGAGCGACTAATCAGATTTAGTCGGCCATTAGTCGATTTTCATTTTTTTAATTATTTTAAATATACAAGTCATTTTTTATACGCATATTCTTATATATTTACATTGATTTGTATATTTTCTATACTATCATAATGAAATAAAAGAAGTAATTGTCTTTAAATATAACATTAAGCATATTAGAATAAGTTTGCTTTTAAAAAATCGAAAAACTAAAAAATTTAAAAATCTCTATGTAAAAGTCGGCCTTTAGTCTGTCGACTACTGACTAGTCGGCCCGATTAATCCGGTTGACCGAGTAATGGCCGCCTAGGCCTAGTCCAGTCGGCTACCCCACTGACTCGACTAGTCGGGCTGACTAACCGGCCTAGTCGGCCGACTTTTACAACAATGCTTATAGGCATTGCTTGTTTATTATGGCATGATTTGACTATATAAAGACCCTTTAGCATTTATAATCTTGCGGGCACATAGAGGTGTATGTGCCCATGGATACATATTCCTCCTTCTCTATGTGTGTATCAATTTTCAAAACCTATTTGATTTAAGATCATTAGCCGAGGACCATGTGTAAGGTGGCAGAATCATATTATGGCATAGGCAATTGAAGGGAATACATAAAATATAATAAAATTGGAGGAAATCTACGGGAAAATCTTTTAAAAATTTTCTGAAAGAAAAAAGGTGTTCAGTCCATGAGATGTCCACCCAAAAATTTTCTATATATTCACAAGTTTACTATATGGGAAAAATATGGCTTGCCCTGTCTCATATTCTGGCGATTCTTTTGCAAAATACCGTCATGTATTTTCATCATTATATCTCTCTATTATGTCATTTCGATCTCATAAGAAACATATACTCATATGTCAGACATCTAGAACATGTAATTTCTAAGGTCTTAGAATTGTTGTTATCAACTTGTTTTAGATGCAGGGCATATGAGTTTCTATTTCTAACGAAATTGGAATGACATATTAGAAGGATATAACGATGAAAATAATGGCGGTATTTTCTAAAACAAAAACAAAAAAAATTGTCGAAATATGATGTGGGGTAGCTACGCTAAGAATTATGGAGATTCTCAATATGCTCAAGTACATTCTCCGCATAAGCTCTCGTCCCCCAGAAAACGACACAATTCAACGCCAACCACATGGATTGGAGAATAGCCGCAATCCTGACCAAGACAAGCCTATTCGCGTGACCCATCTTATAGGGCTCGTTTGGTTACTGGGTTGGGATGGGTTGGGGTAACCTCCTGTGAATAATAATTGTTTGGACGGTTATGAGGGTTGGTAGAGGGTTGAAATAAGGAATGTGATGTGGTGTTATATTGATTTGTGATGGAATTCCAAAACAGAAAAAAATATGATCAAAAGAAAATATTTCAGAAAGTATAATATCTTTGTAATTAAAATTACACTAGGAATGACCATCTCCTGGCCAAGTCGTACATCTGTGCAACGAATTCCCCTACATTATATTCCTTAGAATAATAAAGATGCAACAAATGGGGGCGTGGTTCCAAAACGGGGAGCAAACGAAAGGGACTGTTCGCCACAAAGTTGTAATTTTATGCGGGGAAAAAAAGGGGTTAAAGCCTTACATGTGAATGACATGAAGAAGGGAATCCTTTTCGATTTCGCTAAAAATCTTCCTTGATTTGGACACAGGAAAAGGAGTGTGGTGGTCCTAATTTATTTTATTTTGAATTTATTTTGTGGTCCTATTTGGTGATACGGAAGAAAGCATATCTTGGGAAGCCTGAAATGTGGTGGTGTTTGGGGTAAGTTTCAGGTGTCCTCAAGTTTTATCTTTTCCTCTCTCTCTCTTTTCAACTCCGTGGTAAAAAGTATTTTACCAATTTTCAATTACAAGCTCGAGATAATAAAGTTGTCTTTGTAAAGCGACCGTCTATAGAATGTTGAGTAAATTACACAAAAGTTCCTGAACTATACATCTAATTTCAACTTATTCCCTCAACTTTCAAAAGTAACAAAGTGGTATCTAAACTATTGCTTGGGTAACAATGCGGTCTTTTTCTAACGAGACAAGGTGACAACCATGAGATCTTTTGTTGTTTGGATAAAATTACCCCCATTTTTTGTGCCCCTACAATCCCCCAATATCGTCATCATCACAGTCACCTACTTCAACGACTCCCAGCGACATGCCACCACGGATGCCGACGTGATTGCTGGCCTCAATATCATGCGCATAATCAACGAGCCCACCATTGGCGCCATGGGATGCAGCCTTGACAAGAAGGTGGCAAGTACCAGCAAGAAGAAAGTCCTCATCTTCGACCTCGGGGGTGGCACGTTCGATGTCTCCATCCTCACGATTGAGGAGGGGATCTTCAAGGTGAAGGCCAACGCCGGAGACACCCATCTTGGCGATGAGGACTTCGACAACCAGTTTGTCAACCACTTCATTCCGGAGTTCAAGAGGAAGCACAAGAGGGGCATATCGGGGAACCCACGAACTCTCCGAAGGATGAGGACGACATGCGAGAGGGAGAAGAGGATGCTGTCATCGATGGTTCAGACAACCATCGAGATCGACTCCCTATTCGAGGGAATCGACTTCTACTCGACGATCACGATGGCGAGATTTGAGGAGCTCAACATGGATCTCTTCCATAAGTGCATGGAGCCTGTGGAGAAGTGTTTGAGAGACGCCAAGCTCAACAAGAACATCATCCACGTCGTCATCCTTATGGGTGGATCCACACGTATACCCAAAGTCCAGTAGCTCCTGTGGGACTTCTTCAACGGGAAGGAGCTTTGCAAGAGCATCAACCCCGACGAAGTGGTGGCCTTTGGCATCGCCGTGCATGATGCTATCCTAAGAGGAGAGGGCAACGAGAAGGTGTAGGACCTGCTTCTGTGAGACGTGACCCCGTTGTTTCTCGGTCTTGAGACCGCTGATGGTGTGATGATCGTGTTGATTCCGAGGAATACTACCATCCCCACCAAGAAGGAGCAGGTGTTCTCCACCTACTCCGACAAGCAACCCGGCGTGCTGATCCAGGTCTACGAGGAGGAGTGTAGTAGGACTAAGGACAACAACCTTCTCGGCAAGTTCGAACTCTGTGGCATACCGTCAGCTCCTCACGTGTCCCACAGATCAACGTGCGCTTCGACATCGGTGCTAACAGGATACTGAACATATCTGCAGAGGACAAGACGACGGGGAAGAGGAACACAATAATGATAACAAATGATCAGGGGAGTGATGAGCGAAAAATCTAGATTGACTAAGGTGGAAAATATGTGAAGTGTCGTTGTCCTCAATCAATTCGATCACTCAACGAGAAAATAAAACTACTTAAAGAGAGATCAACCAATTAAAGAATGTAAGTAATTCGCTATTTTTATTTACATGGTATAGCCACTAGGGTCAAACACAAGGAGCACAGGAAAAGTACGAAATAGTCAAAATTTAAAGTAAAATAATTTTTAGTGGTTTTTGATTTTTGCAAATTTTTAATTTTTGAATAAAGGCAAACAAGCATAAAAATAAAAGAAAACAAACACAACGATCTTTTTGGATTTTTCTAAATAACCAAAGATAGTCAGAAAATTAGAGTATTTTTTTTAGTTTTCTGGGTTTTAAAATATTTTTGGTAATTTTTCTAAGCTTTTTAAATATTTTTATGATTTTATAAAAATCAAAGGAGGCTCAAAACTCAAAATAGTGCATAATCATGACAAAATTGTAAATTAAAAATAATTAAAATACTCCAAAGTCCTGTTTAACAATTTTATGATGGTATAGAAGTATAAAGCTACAAACAGAAACTAAAATCACATTTTTCAGATTTTTCTTTGATTTTATATGATTTTTATAAGATTTTGATTGCTTTGAGATTTTTAGGATTTTTATAATGAATTTTCAAATAAAATTAAAATTGATAGCAAAACAGAGAAAAAGGAACAAATAGAAATTTTTGTAGAATTTTTAAAGCATTTTTCGAATTTTTATAATTTTTATAAGGCAAACATGGTCTTTTTAAGGGTTTTTAAATTTTTAAAAATAGAAAATGCAATCAAATTAATCCAACAAAATTACAATAAAAACTACATAGTAGCAGGAGCTAATAGTAATTTTTAGATAATTTTTTGAATTAATTTGATATTTATTAAGTCGAATACAAAGTATGCAATTATCACATTTCATAGGGACCTATTCACAATTATTTTAAGTTTCTGGACCAAATGAATAACACTCAAGAAAAACCTAGTGCCGATAATGCAAAGAGCCCAGCTAATTCACGCACATGCTCAATATCCAACGCACAGGGGTGTAAATGCAATTTCTCAAAACTTAATATTCAAGCAATAATAACATAAAAGTTCAAGGCATGAACTACAATTAATCCAAATACACGTGAGCACACACGTGCTTCAGACTCGGAGGGACTAAAGTGGAAATACCACAAAATATGAGGTCCAAACTGTAAATGGGCTTAACTACAAATATAAAAGCAAAAACATGCGAGGGCACAAGGGAAATATACCCAGGACAGGGACGCGTGGCGCGTGTGGAAGTAGTCACTGGCGTACGGCTCTGATCTAAACCCAGGTGGATCTGACGGCTGCAGGTAATGTCGAGGACGTGCGGGGCAGATGCATCAGAAGATCTGATCCAACGGCCCAAAGGCTGCCACTGTCGGGTGGCTCTGATCTAATCTGGCACGAGGGCGTTCATCCAACGATGGGAGGTGTTCCGCATCCGGTGGAGGGGCCGGATGAAGGAGGTGTCGGTCCGATGGGCATCTCGGTGATGGTGCTCTTGGAGGTGCTCCGCCTGAGCAGATGAGTCTCCAAATGGCGCTCCTCGCGCGTGTCAAGGAGTGCAAGGGATACTATGCTCGGAGATGGAGCTCCGGCAGGGGTTATTGAAGTAGAACAACACGTGAGGTAAGGTGGAATGGTGTTCGATCTCCAACGTAGGCGAGGGAAGGAGATCTGAGCCTAATCTCGACCAGATGGTGGAGCCTTAGGATGATCAGGTTGTGTGGGAAGATGCATGGTGAGTCGAGGGTTTGATCGGAACGGATAATGTGGAAGGCAAAGCTTCGGTTGCGAAGGCCGGAGCCAAGACAACGAAGGGTGGCATATAATCGAAATCGATTCGAACAATGAAATAAAAAGGGGATGAAGGGTACCTGAGTGGACTGAGGTGATGGTCGATGTGCTGCGAGGGTGGAGGTGAGGTATTGGCCTCGATCTCCTATGATGGGAAAGAGGTTATATGCGGCAGATGTCTCCAGCCACGTTGGTGAGCTGCGGCCATTAAGCCACCAGCCTTCGCTCAGAGAGCTCCTCTGGGCTGCTGTCAATCGACTAGAGGCGGATACAGGGGAAGAAAGAGGCGAGGCACGAGCTACCACATTGTGGAGGCGAGAGAAGATACTTATAGGTGCACAAGGGTCCTAGAAGATCAGAGCGTATCGCAGAACTCTAGGCAGATCCTGCTACACCTAGGGATTCGTGAGGATCATGGAAGTCGAGGCTACAATCAGGCGTAGGGATCGAGTCAATCGGGGCTCTGGGTCGGGTGCCAAAAAGTGGAGAAAATGCTCTGATGAGGCACGTGCGACCGGACCCGGTCTGGAAGAGGACCATGACCAGGGTCAACGATCCGATGTGGACCAATCAGAAAATAAAATTTACAAAAATCAAAGAGAATAGGATAAAAATAGTAAAATAAATTTAAAATAAAAAGTGTATAAAATAAAAAAAATATTTATTATTTTATGAACTATTTTTTGTGATTTTTAATTATTTTTATGAAAAATAAAATAATGTATATATAGTTTATAGTATTATATACAGGTCTAATATACCTATGTATTATGTACAAGTAATTTATTTTATTATTTTTATAAAAATAATTTTATTTTATATTTTATTTATTTACAACATGATTTTAAGAGTATTAAATTAGTTTTATTTTATTTTTATAAATTATTTAAGGGTATAAAATAGTGAATGTAGTATATACAAGTGTATTTTGTACAAAGATTTGGTATTTTTATTTTATTTTATTTTATTTTTCTGATTTTTATTTTTATAATTTCTAATCTATATATAGGGGTGTAAGAAGAATAAAATAATTTTATTTTATTAAAAATAAATAAACACATATTATATACAAGTATAGGTGATATGTACATACATAGTGAACCCTTATCTCTCTCTACCTATTTTATTTTGCGATTAGGTCAAGATTTGACCTTCTCTTGGGGGTTTGGGTCACTTTGTATTTTCTAAATACATCATTCTTTTTCTTTTTCCTTTATTCTTTTATTTTTTCAAAATACTTGCTAATTATGTATTAGTAACACAAGCATGCAGAAAGCTAATTTATTGAATTTACAGGTATTTACAATACAAGTGGTTTTTCTAAAAAGAAAGAGCTAAAATAAAAGAATAAAGAGTGAGCATCATGGATTCATCAGGAAGGCTGAGTAAGGATGAGATAAAGAAGATGGTGAGGGAAGCAGAGTAGTACAAGTCGGAGGACGAGGAGCACATGAAGAAGGTGGATGCGAAGAACACATTGGAGAATTACACGTACAACATGAGGAACACGTAAAGGACGAGAAGATAGCCGGGAAGCTGGCGGCGGAGGACAAAAGGAAGATCGAGGAGGCCATGGAGGGGGCGATACACTGGCTGGAGTCAGGAACCAACTGGCACGGTGGGTGGGTGGGGGGGGGGGGGTAATTTTGTCCAAACTCTAAAAGACTTCACGACCGTCACCTTGTCCCGTTAGAAAAGACCGCATTGTTACCGAAACATTAGTTTAGATATCACTTTGTTAACTTTGAAAATTGAGGGACTAAGTTGAAACTGGGTGTATAATTCAAGGACTTTTGTGTAGTTTACTCTAAAATGTTTAAATGGTTCAACTTTGCGGGAACAAACCAACTTATATTGAACACACACACGCACGCATGCACACACACACACACACACACACACACGTAGGTAGCTACCTATACTCGGCCTTTTTTTCTCTCTCTCGTGATTTTTGAGTTTTTTTGAAGGAAGTCTTAGGGGGATTTTCTTAATATATTGAGGGGAATACGTGGTTCAAGTTTCATGCAAAACAAACACTCCCAACACGTTCATCTAGAAGGGGTCAATTTCGACTGAGATCGTTAAAATTCGATATTCTTGATGAAGATGATAGGAGTGTCGAATTAAGTTGAATTTTGAATGACACCATGATGATATATAGTGATCTAATTCTCTCAAGTTTCATTTCAAAATAAAAAAAATAAAAAAATCTACAAAAAATGAGTTGGGTGTAGGTAGTTACCTACACCCTCTGGGTGTAGGCTCCTTTTTCCCATATATATATACACAATATAAGTATTAACTATATATTTAAATAAAGCCAAATATTTGTAATGATAGCCATGAAAAATTCCAATAAACAAATCCTTATTATGTTTGTTTTTTAAAGCATCGTCCTTAAAAGGAAGTCCAAACAGATGTGTTATTCCTGATATAATTTTAATGATAACCATGAATCTCAGACCGTCGAAATTAATGAGGATATTCCACGACAGTTGCCAAACCATCGAGATGTCATCAGAACTATCGATGCTAAATGTAATATACCTTAGCAGGTGGTGAAACCCTCGTGGCTTTATCTACCGCCATATAATAGAATGCTCGACCATTTTTCATAAATATTTCGCAACGGTCCATGGACTGCTGATGATATTAAAGTATTCGAAAATAAAATATTTTCTGTGATCCGCATGCTTTTAGAGCTTCTTTCATATCTACAACTATCGAACTATCTGATCTTGATTTTCCTTTAAAATGCATGCCTGTATTATTTATTTAGTATTTTTGGGTTTTATTTAATATCGTACAACTATGTGGGTGTGACTGGGTGGGGGGTCATCAGGGGAGGGGGGGTGTCGTTGTGTGGAAAGTACTCAGGGTGTTGGTCTATGTTAAGTGATGGTCAATGAGTGTGAGTAGAGGGGCTCTTTGTGATTAGGGGAGTTGATTAGTGTGCGGGTGTTGTGTGTGGTGCTGGTGTTGCGGTTGATATACGTGTGGGGCTGTGAGATATGGTGTTGGTCGCGATGGTGTGTTGGTTTGTGGGTGGGGGCCATGGGCATGGGCGGTGGAGTGAGTGGTGGGGTTGGTGTTGGGAATGGTGGGGTTGTAGATGAGAGCGGTGAGCTTGGGTGGTGGGGTTGGTGGTGCGAGTAGTGGAGTTGTGATATCACATGCTAGTTGCAGCAGTCTACAGCTTGTGAATCAGATAAAATTTATTGCAACACTTGGATTTCACTAAGCAAGTGTTCCAAGGTTGAACATAAGAAGACTACTCGCTATCCATGTCCCAGTCATTCATTGCATCTCAGTCCAACTCAATCTATGGAGATGGTATATACAAAGCATGACAAAATTCATGTGCTCAATGCTTAATGATCAATAAGACATGGAAATTCCTAAAAAAGAAAAGAAAGGATCAGGTACAACAACCGTAGATCGTGCCCCCTTCCTCAATTATAATCGTTCACGACATAAGAAACCCCATTGTTGATTTAGGACCTCTCGATCCAGTGCATTAGCTCATGCCACGTGCCCTCCTCGGCAGCCATCCGCTCATGCGCCCGTTGTTTGATCCTTGTCGTCCATACCAAAGAGTCTCTCATGTGTGTTGAGCATGTGCGGTACGCTTTTCTCTTTTACCCATATTATTTTGAGATTTTTGCAAAGAAGCCACACCTCAGACGTCAACAACATGCATTGTTCATGCGCGGTGGACTTTTTGCATCCATACCAATAAATGTTTGAGGTATTATAGGTAAGGCCCCGTCTGATATTTCGTGAGCTTTAAACTAAGTGAAAATTCAAAGGGATTTTTACCCGGCAGACCCTATAATCTTTGTCAATTACCTCCACGGCCTTTGAAACAACTTAATTCCTCTCTCGACCATGTAAACTTGCTAACTCTTACCCTACCTGCGGTTAACCTCCATCCATTTGTCCGTTAAATGTAACCAGATCCTGTTTAAAATAGGTGTATATTACCCTATTTCTTTTCCAAATTTACAGAAGATGCCCTCATGCCCTAACACCACCCCCTCCCTGCGTTGCGTGATCTCTGACCCCTCCCCTCGTGCCGCCTGACTATCATTAATAGGTAAACCTAGAAAAAATATTGATATGGTTCAAAACTAAACGTGTGGATTCCATATTTTTGTTCTACAGAAGCAGCACCATAACCTTCCACATTTTCTTGACTCATGATTGCACAATATGGTCATGACGAGATGGTTCTATCTATGCAGAGTCCATGTACAGAAATTCCTGGTAAATGTCTGATAACATTTAATTAAATCCTATGCTCTCTTGTTGTTGTAGCGAGAGCATGGCCTGGCCAAAATAATATATAATTTGTTTCCACAATATGGAAAATATTTATAAAAAGGTTCAACTTCTCATCCTGAAACAAACATGAAGTTCATGTAGAACTATAGTCACTGTCAAAAGAGTTCAACTTCTCATCCTGAAACAAATATGAAGTTCATGTAGAACTATAGTCACCGTCAATAAATGGGTGATTGAAGCAGACAACTGTGCCACATCACAACACAACACCATCGACCTCAAATTCAAGGTAAAGCAATCAAATTCTTGGAAGGCAAGACAATCGGTCCGGTGATACCAATCCCTTTACCTACAACCCATCCCTGAGCGCTCGCAGGGGAAGGACCTCGAAGAACAATACGGAACTCTGCAGAGATGAAACCCCTTTCTTCCGCAGAGCATGGCGTCGACGACTTCCATAAGTAGTGGCCGCGATCGGCAGGCCCTCCGCCTGTCATCCTCCCTTCCGTCAGGGGCGACGTAGCGGTGGAGGAGACTGTGGAGGATGAGGGAATGGGGGCCCTGCTGCAGGTGGAGGCGGTGGGAGGAGGGGAGTAGGGTGGAGGAGGCGGTGGAGGGGGAGGGAGCGACGAGGAACCATGGGGAGGAGGAGGAGGCTGTAGAGGGGGAGGGAGCGACGGAAGAATAAGGGGAGGAGTAGGTGTTGGAGGGGGCGGGGGTGGATGAGATGGTGGGGGTGTTGCCAGAGCTTCTTCCAGATCAGATCCCAGCCTTCCCGCAAAGAAAAATGCAAACGACACACCTCTTCACGCTACGCCATGGGAGAAGGCGCTGAAGGGGTTGCTGGGGAGAGGGATGCTGCAGGACACCGTGAAGCCGGGGTAAAGCAATGAGGAAAAGAGGAATAAAATCCAATCGTTGATTTCAGATGTTTTGATTAACTCATTTTTATCCAAGCAAGTTAATTCAAGATGTGTCAATTTAACGGCAGGGACCGTGGGGGTAAGACGGAGCAAGTTTACATGGTCGAGGGAGGAATTAGGTGTTTCAAAGGTCGTAGAGGTAATTGACAAAGATTATAGGATTTGCTGGGTAAAAATCCAAATTCAAATATACATTTAGCTATCTAGTTCCAAGCCCAACTATCTTACTATTCCTAGTGATTTTTGAGAATTTTTTTGATGATTTAATTTGCAATAGAAAGTTAGTCTTATATTATTGTCAAAAGTTTGAGATTTTTTTGGATGAGCTATGGATTATGCAAGGTTGCAAAAAACAGTATGTCGTATTCAGTCGGTAGGTCACTGATTATTTATTAAACGATACGCGGAAGTTTAATCAGGTTATGCAATTTTGCATTTTTTAATTAAAAAATTATTAAATATATAATTAATAAAAAGTATAAATATATTATAAAAATATAATCACATATTCACAATATAGATCAATATTGTCAAATTCAAGGATTTTTTTCATCCAAATGTCAACATAAATAGCATAAACAACTAGAATCCATAATCAAATGTTAAAATAGGCAACATAAACATCTACAAACGACAGTTCATATCATGGATCCAAAAAAGTGATGGATAACACAAAAAGGACGAGCATTCATTCATTCAAAATATAATGAAACCAATGTTAGTTCATTCTTCATCAGACTTGTCATCAAGCAAGATTGGCTCTTCATCTCTATCCTCATCTTCATCTATTCCCTCATTACAAGCTTCCTCATGCAAAGTTTGCCCAGATGAACTTGAAGCTCTCAAATGTACATGTTCACTCCTCCTTAGCTCAAGTATGTTTTCAACTTTGCACGCCTCTACAACTGAACACCATGTAAATCATGTGCCGAGAAATACTTCATCTTCTTCACAAGTTGCATTTGAAATCCATGCCCTTGCATACTGGTGATCCTTTGAAGAAAGTAGATCACCCCTCTTACTTTCATTGCAATTCTTATCAATGAATTGAATCCAGCAAGTACTAAATCATTCACCCTCGCGGGATCCAATTTAGCCCTATTCTGCATATGAATCTAAAATATATGTTATATACTAAAAAATCAGTGTATAATGGATGTTATGTAAAAATATAAAAGTCATTACCGCTCCAAAGAGCTCCAATTTTTCTCACATCCAGATGATGAAGAGGTCAAATTCAGAATTTTCATTGCTATTGCTTACAAATTGGGGGGTTTCACCTCCATGTAACGACCACCAATGGATTGTTTCATGTTCAATATTAGTCAGATGTCATCAATATGAATTGTAAAATCATATTGAAAAACTTGAGAGGGATTTACCTAGATCAGAATGGTCATCATTTACTGATCTTTTCTTAATTGCTAATGGCTTCACAAACGATCCTTGATCATGTTTGTAAATCACCAACTCCTTTCTTATCATGTCTTGTTGCTCTAAATCTGGATATAACTTCTCAATGCATTCAAGAATACCTTTTTTCACAACAACATCATTCTGAACATTATCCTTGTAATAGAAGTAGCTTCAAATAATAAGATGTAGGATGGAGGGGAGAATCAAGATGTCCTCTTGTCTTCAAATTGATGGCATTAATGAAATAATCATAAGACAACTCATTTAAATGAATCAATTATTTCCTTCTTTACCTCCACTAATCCTCCACAAACCTTATAGATGAATTCACATCAGAATCAATAACGCGTAGAAGGTAAACCAATGGATAAAAAACCCTCAATGCAAGATTAACTTGATTCCAAAATGCTGGATTCAAGACAATTGATGTTGCCGCCTCTCCTTTTCTAGACTTTGACCATCTACAATCTCTCCACTCATCTGAAGAAAACATGAGCCTCAACTTTTCTTTCTTCTCAAGAACACTTTGCAATGTAAGAAATGTTGTAGCAAGTCCAGTTTGCTGAGGTCTGACGATGTCTTTTTTGTGTACAAATTTACCATCATACTTAAAGTCTTTGTGTGGCTAAGATCATAAGCACCCTTGCCATAGATATTATGGCTTTCACCTTTTATTCTTTTCCCCTCTCCTTTAACACCAAATCAAGATAGTGGATGCATATGAGCTCCATAAAAAATTTGGATACTTTGCCTCCATCATCCTCCATGCAGTCATATTTGCATATGCATTATCTGTGACAACTTGGACAACATGTTCAATTCCAACATCTTGGATGCATTATTCTACCAAGTTGAAAATGTACTCAGCAGTACGGGGTTCATCAGAAGAGTCTATAGACCTCAAAAAACTTGTACCAAGTGAATAATTCACACACAAGTTCATAATACTTCTACCATATATATCATCCCATGAATCAGTCATGATAGAACATCCCATACTTTTTCACATTTCTTTATGTGGTGCTAAGGCATGTTGATGTCTTTAACTACCTTATTCAACCATGGAATGAACATCTCATAATGAATGGAAGGTTTGAGTCCTGGACCATAGCCCAATTGCTTCAAATACTTTGTGGCAATCTTTCATTTGAAATACCTGAAAGAAATGTTTGCTTTGTAAGCCCATTGGCATACATATGTGATGGCATTTTCCCTTTGATCCTTACAAAATGCATCATTGATTATAGTCTGTTGTTGAGCAACTGTCTCATTGGTTGACTCAGGCATGTGAGGCTGTTTTACTAATCACTTTGCTGTTACATCGCCTCCAACAATATCAACATCATTCCTAAGATGGTTGATTTCTTTTATCTTTTTAACCTTTATCTTTTATATTCTATCCAAATATTCCTTCATTTCTTTCTTAATATCTTCATCAACCTTGGGACAAGAAGCGTCTTGTCCACAAATATGAGCCAAATGTTGATTGAGTCCATAAATTCCACCTTTGATGGTTTTGATACAAAGTTTAAAAACAATTGCATTCTGATCATCCTTTGTAAGCATATAACTAAATTTCCATCATGTATCTGTAGATCCTTGTGGAATAAAATGCATGGCATCTGTTCTCGTTCCACCACATGTCATAGGATCAGAAGACGGAGTGACATCCCTACTCAAGAGACATACCTATTCACCAATATTACATATTACTAATATACATATCAACTTGAATGGCAATATAACAATGAAGACATCATGGAACAATAAATATAATAAATACAAAAGTTCTTAAAATCATCATTATACAACATGAGATGATATAAACCATTATAAACACCATTTTACAAATATAACATTAGTAATTATCATCAAGATGTTAATCGTTTATAATCAAAATAGGTATAAATGCAATTCATAAAATCTATTGTCAAATTATGAGTGATATATGGGCTGGGCACCAACCCAGGCGCTTCCCTTTTTAGAGTTAAAAAACTCTAAATGTGGAATACTGTGAGAACAAGCTCCTTATAGAAATATCATGGACGCGTAATTTCATAGAGAAAATAATCAACTGACAATAACTTAACAAATATCATGGTTAGCAATATTGATGGGCACAATGAACATCAAGAGCTAAATGCACAAAATTTCAAAAGAAACAAAAGGCAATTTCACATGAACTAGAGAGCAGCCCCCTGAAAAGTATCTGAAGGCTGGGAAAGGAGGCAAGGAGAAACGTGACCCACAAATGTTATTGACTCAGAAAAAAGCAGGACTATTGGGATGAAATAAAACCTTTCTCTCATTGCAATAAAAATAAATCATCTATATCATAGAAGGGAATGATTCACACATATAACAGTTTTGTAGTTGAACCAAAACAATAGAAGCTACCACTGGCCGATTTGAATATTTAATTTGTATCCTTCATGGCAATGGAAGAAGTGCTACACCTAACAATCAGACGTGACTGAATGGGGAAGCGAGTGTTGGAGGAGTGATGAATCCATGATTCATCATCTCAATATATTGATCTTAGAAAAATTCCTGTGTAAAATATCTAATAAATATCTCTAAAATTAATAAATTAATAAAATGACTCTTGTATATAAAATACACTAATTATTGTATATTATATTGTACAGAATAAACTAATAATAAAAAGCCGTAAAATAAAGGAGTTTTTCACCTATAAATAACCTGCACTTCATGTATTTATAATAATTACATTTCAACTCCTTTTTGACTAATTCTTTCTCTGAATTGTTTGTAAAAGTGTATATAAAAATAAAAAAATATAAAATAAATTTCACCTCAAATAAATACTACTAAATCCCAAAGAGAAAAAGCCATAAAGTCCAACTTCCCAGCCAAATTCCTGCTCCATATGAACTCCAAATTCACCAATCCCACTTTTAAAATTTAAGTTAGAAAATTATGAGTATATTGTACTAATGTAAAATATGTAAAATTTTTGGAGCTCGTTTGCAAATTTTGAGTTTTGGGACCTCGTTGTATATTGTACATAATGTAATAAATGTGAATTTGTTTTTTTTCTTGTACAAATCTAATCCTTTTTTATTTATTTCTTTTTTTATTAATTTATTATATATTTTAATAATTGACGCAATTTGAAAATCTCGAAAAATGTTTTGTCATTGAAAATAAGGCAAAGTGACTTTGTATATAATGTACGTAGTTTTCTTTTCTCATTGTTTAATTTACTTTACATAATTCTTAAAAAATACAACAAAATATGATTGTGTTTTATTTTATTTCCAGTATTTTATTTTATTATTTTTCAAATATCTTTTATTAAAATAAAAAAATAAATTTAGAAAAGTCAAAAAATGAGTACATATTGTTTATTTGTTGCATTTTATTTTGTTGATGTTTATGTAAATTCTTCACTCTTTTTTCTCTTTATTTTATTTTATTTTTTAGTAGCCAACTTTTAGTTTCTTTTATTTTCCTTTATCTATTCTAATTTCTTATTCTATCACCAACTCTAATTCAACTCCATTTTCTTTTCTTACCTCCCATTAAACTCAATCTCCACCTTCATTTTTTCCAACTTCCCATTCGTCTTTTTTATTCATATCCTCTTCTTCATTTTCCCTTTACCTCCATTCTAAGAGAAAAAAGAGAGAGCTCATCGAGATCGATCGGTGACAACGTTCCACCACGATACAAAGCGAAGACCTCCTTTCAGGAGAGATTCGCGACGACCACCATCCTCGCGTCGCGAGTTTCCCGTCAAGCTCGCATAGCTTCTTCGATTTTTTGCCAAATCTGATCGAGGCAACGACAGGAGACCATCGTAACTGCTATGCTTTTTGACAAACAATCAAGCGCATGCCTGCCACCTGCCGCCACCCGTGCCAACCACATGTGGCCACCCGCAGTCGTCACCGTCGTCATCCCCTCCAACCGTCGCCACCTGCTCGCACCACCAGGCCTCCACCTACGACCGCCTTCAGCAGCACGGGCCGCTCCTTTTCGCACAGCAACAGTCGCGCAAGCCTCCAGCCGTGGCCGTCCCTCTACCCAACGATCGCGCAACCAACCTCCCTCCCTCCATGTGGGGCTGCACGACCGTCGCTGCGGTGGCTCGCATCCCCTATCGTGCCTAACTACAAACAAGGAAGAAGGTTATAAGCCGCAAAATCGGCCCTTTAATAGTGTAGTTTTAACATTTGAAATTTGTCATCGCAGTCGGGCCAAAATGGGCTCATCAAAAGACCGCCTCATTTAAATATAACAATAAAAATCAGAAGGTCGTATTATTTTTTTACTTGGCAAGAAACCAAGGTCGAACTCATGGACATGAGCCTCTCTCGTATTAGCCGGATTTTCGTCTATTTAACTAAATGTTGAATTAAAAGACAATAGGTCAAAGTATGCATGAAGGAGAAGACAAGACAATGCAAAGCATTAAATCAAAACATGCATTTTTTAATGTTATTTTAATTATGCAAGTAAATACGATGAAATGCAATGCATACAAGCCCTAGACCAAAGATACTTGAGCCATTAAAAATAGAAGTCAAACATGGTCAAATATTGAAGCACTCTTTATTCATATAGCAATCAGGCATGAGAAACATGGAAATCTGGACACTTAGACAATAAAATAATGCATTACAGTTCACAGTATAAAATCTAAATTATAATCGTGCCATAAGAAAGACAACGAGAAGAGCTTCAAAATGAAAATGAAATCAACTTAATCGGAGTTACGGTGCTTAAGATATGCATAAAAGAAAGCAAGGGCATAACTGAAAGAAAACATGAAATAAAATTACAAATAGGTCCCTAGAGGGACTAAAATGTAAATATGAAAAATATCGGGACCTTCTCTGTAAATGACCCACACGTACATAGGTATTTTTGCAATGATTAAAACCCGCGAGGGCATAACTGTAAAATACCCACATCGCACGTGGATTGCACGTGATCCAGGACCTATCTGCAATATGCAAAAGTTGCGAGGGCAACGATGCAAAAAGCCCAGCACCCACGTGCGTGAGGCACGTGAGTTCAGGCTCGGGTGGGGGCGAGGCTCGGTGCAGCTTCGGATGGCCGTAGTAGGTGGCTCGGGCCACGTGGCAGCTCGAGGGTGCCTCGGGCGAGGCTCGGTCCCACCGAGCCTCAGCGCTCCAGGATGTCGACGTGGCTACTCCCAGGGCCGTTGGATCTCCGCCGTGGGGTGAGATCCAACGGTATCTGCTCTTCCTTCTTCCTCGAAGGTGGCGACGCTATTGGAGCTCCGGCGTGAGGCATGGAGCTCCTCCGTGCCTCTCTGTGCACATTGAAGATCGGGGAAGGACGCTGAAGGTCTGACGATGAAGATCCGAGGTCGGAGAAGGTGCAGGAGTGCCTGGAATCCTCTATCGACGCTTGATCGCCGGAGGCGGAGCTCTAGAACTCGGGTCCGCCCGAGGTCCGACCAATGAAGATGTGGAACTGCAAGGGGGTTAGGTGAAATCCAAGGTGTGTGTGCATGTGAGCAAAGGTGAGCGGAGGGCTTAGGGGACGGAGAAGCGGAGCCCTAAGTGTGTCCTCCTCTTCCTCCGACGGAGGAGAAAGCCTAGGACGATAAAGGTTCTGACGGAGGACGGAGGTGATCGGAGTAGTTGGCGAAGGTGAAGGGTGTGCGGTGGAGCTCGTAGGGGGTTCAAAGGATGGCAAAATTGGGTTTAGCGTCCTACATAATTAAGCAAAGCAAGAAGAAAAATACAAAAGAGAATCGGAAGCTTACCTGAGGGTGGGCGGAGGAAATAGCCTGGGCTCGAGGTCATATGAGGACCTTGGGGTCTTCGCACGTGCTGGACGGCCATGCCAGCGAGCTCGGGCGGGACTTTGAGCCTCCACAGCACCGCCGTGATAGGCGGTGGGTCTCATCGGGGGCACGGTCGTCGTTGATCTATCCTCGCTTCTCTCCCTGTCACAGGGAGGAGGAGGAGGGTTGGGCCTAGCCCTTCGTAAAGGTGGACAAGGAGGAACGAGGGAGGTGATAGGGTTTTTAAAGGTGAGGGTGACGGGTCCAGGTGGTGATGGGCAAGGTTTGACTGGGGATCATGGAGTAATGAGAGGGGATCGTGGTTAGTGGAGACATGCACGAGGATCAAGGATGAATGGGCTCGGTCGTAGGGTGGTTAGAGAGTGGAGAGGATGACCAGGGCTATGGCAAAAATGGAAGGGCGACGGAGGTCTGCGAGGTGAGGGGCTCGGCCGGAGGTTGCGTAAGGAAGAAGATGGAGCCCTAGCCGTTGGATCGTGAGATCCAACGGCTGACGTTTAGGCGTGAAAGAACGGTTCCGATTAGATCTGAGGCAAAGCGATCAAAGGCCGATGAATGCGCCACGTGTTGAGCGCATGGGCTAGCGGAAGCGGATGATCCAGATCAGGCTAGGGATAGATCGGAGGGTTTGAGGCTTAGGCGGTAATCGACGGTGGACAGAGAAGGCATCGGACGACGCTCAAAGCGCCACGTGGCGTGCTCTATGTGAGGCGCGAACGTGCAGCGTAGATCAGAGATGGAGGCTGATCTGATGGCCAGGAAGAAGAGCGGATGTGGAGATACTCTGGTCGTTGGATCAAGAAGAGATCCAACGGCTGGGGATGGGGGCAGAAGAGACAAAGAGGGTGGGCCACATGGCTCCACCAGAACGAGCCACGTGGCCCAATCAGATTATTCAGGGCAAGAATTTGAAATATGAAGGTCAAGATGGCTGAATTTGAGAAAACTCAAAACATGAAAGTTGTAGATCTTGATGAGATCTACAAGTTTTATGCTGACCAAAACTGGAGATGAGAACAAATAAAGACTCGAAATATTTTTAAGGGGTATTTTTAAGGCTAAAAATACCACGGATTTTTATTTTGCCATTTTTTGTGATTTTTAATTTATTCAAGACTTTGATAATTATATGACACTATCTGGATTTTATTGACACGAATTTAAGCAAGGGGGTTAATAATGCGGAATTAAGATGATGAAATTGGGTTTCATCGCCCCCTATACTTAAACTATGCTCGTCCTCGAGCATCAAAGAGAATGAATAAGCTGGATTAACCCCCTTGTGCATGTGAGTACAGGATCCAATCTGTTCAAGTCCACTCAACTTTAGAGGTCCAAAATTCTAGAGTTCAACCTATCCTTAATCAAGAGGCACCCAATTCCTCTACTTCTCCAGACTCTCTCTGATGTACATATAATCTAAAGGATATGAAATTTAGTGTTGACTGCAATTCCGAGAGTAGAGTCAAATCATCACCTAAAGTCTTGGTCCAAGAAAATCTCCTAAGGACCCAATCCTCAACACTAGGGAATAAATCAAATCTTGCATCCAATCCACCATCTCTTTAGTTGTTAGACTTAAAATGTAGATGGTAGGCCAGTGATGAAAGGCATGAGATTGTGTCATTTCTTCTCTCCCTCTCATTGGAACAATGATTCTCTCTAGTGCCTTTTACGCAACGCATTTTTTTGGTGTTGATCAGTACGTCCGTCAAGAGAAGTTGGAGTCGTCTGCACTTGTTTTCCTGGGAGTACACCAGGGTGTGTCTCCTTTGAGTACCTATCGTACCTTCGACACCCAGACTTGTAGCATTTACGATGCAGAGCCCTTTTTTGGTGCAAGCCTGACTCCTGGTCCTAATAGCGGTGGTCCAAGTAGACACTTTGAAATGGTTGGGAGCGCTCGCCTTTGGTGGAATCTCTTTTATATTTGACTTTGTGGAATGAGAGCTTTTCTTTAACATTTCATTGATTTGTATAATTTTTGGCTAGCTCCACTGCTTTTACCAAAAGTTGGCGCACACTGATCAACATTTTCTATTTATTCACACCATGGCACTTAGGTCAATATCAAGAGATTAGTATAAGAGCCAAGTTCTCATACTGGCTAAAATTGCTGACACTTAGGTTTCATGAAGCCTTCAAAGATTTTATCCCATCCTCAAGCATCATTAGATCAAGTCCAAACTCGACTTCCTCATCCCAATTCCTCAAGTGAAAAGTCAACTCATCTCATCAAAAATCGCAGTCGTGCATGTGATGTGCTGATCATATTCTTTTTGTCTGAGACTAAGCATGGAATATAGCATGCAAATCTGAAAATCTAGGGAAATGTGGATGATTAAGTCTATGACCCTGATGGCTAAGGCTGGTTAACCTAAAATCTCAAAGACCTCATAAAACTAAGTTTCCTTGAATATTTCAGATCCTGGGTGGAAATGTAAGTGTAGAGGATTAATCCAACTCCTTCATTCAAAAACAAGATAATTTTTTTTGAAAGACTTCAAGAGATCTTAGGATTGCCTAAACTCAATTGAGCATCTGCATTCAGCCAGTATGGATATAAGTACAGGCCGAAGCCCGTTGCTTGAGGACGGGGCCTTACGCGATGTCCTCTAAACCATCCAATCTGCTAAGGGCGAACCTCACTGAATGCAGCTTACTTAATTGTGCTTAGTAGTCACTAATGGCCCCTAAAGGATTTTTGAGTTTTTCTCATTTTTATGGATTTTAATTAAAAGGTTAAAACACTTGTTAGACTCTACTTTCCTTGAAAAGAGATAGAAATTTTTTTTCAAAACTATGTCACACAAATAAAAAGTTTTCAAAACATTTTCAAAAGATTTTTTCAAAACAAGGAGAAATCATTTTAGAAAATATTTTTATAAACATAGTGTAACATAGTATAGAAAAAGCCGTGAAAACTTTTGAGTCCTCTTAGTTCAAAGGATTTTTACTTTAGCCAAAAAGTTTTAAATTTTTCAAAATTTTCAGATTATAGCTAAAGTAAGTATATAGTATATACGGTATATCCCCCTATACTTAAACTTTGCTATGTCCTCATAACACTAGATGATACAAGTACATAGGTCCATTTAAATATAAAGAAATATACGGGATCTAAGGGGGGCTCCCCTATACTTAGGTTAGAAATAACCTAAGTATAAAGTCAAGGAAAGGAGAGTAGAAAAAATCACGGGGACTCGGGTCCCCCCTATACTTAGGCTGAGATTAGCCTAAGTATAAAGATGAGAATTGATGTTGGGAGGGACCCAAGGTGAACGAAGCAGATGGATGGATTTTACAAGTGAGCGGATGAATCTACGGAGATGGATGGAGTGACTAAGGTTTTTGGGGAGTGTATCGAAGCAAACATGGCTCAATCAAGCAAGCAAGACCCTCAAATTCACCAACTCACACATGAAACCAACCTAGGTTGGTTTATTATCTTGTCAGTTTTATTGGTGATAAAACATTTGATGTTTACGCGGAAGAAAATATTAAGTGAAAAATCAATGCATAAACGAGGGTGTTGCTCTCCTGAAACCAAATTTTACTCCATTTTAGGTTTGACTTGCAATTAACAGTCCCAATTTTTCTTAAGGTTGTCACTGAATTAAGGTTAGCACAAAAATCAAGAAATCATCGTCTACCGTTCATTCCCATTTTCCATTAACGTAGGTGATCAAGCTAGAAGGGGAAACCGAGAAAAAACCATGCATTCGATAAAAATTGCGATCTAGGCTAAGCGATAAAATCATGTAGTGACTTGGCGAAAAATCCGTGAAAATTTGGTTGTTTGAAAACCAACATGAATATGTATGCAAGTCGATCAGAAAACCGCACCTAGTCATGCTTCTATTAGCGGGGAATTGTATCCATTAATTTTGGCTAAGTGAGGTGAGATTATATGCGTCTATATTTATAGTGTGTCCTACCTACGAGCAAGCACGTAAAAGATAAGAAAATACGCTCCAAGAGCCGCGTGCCTGATCCTAGGTCGACACTCAAGTGGGGATGATCCCCACACAACCACATATAGTCGATTATTTACAATCGCGAGCCTTCGATCTAAGACCGCTGTACGGTTATTACATGCGACAAGGATATGCAAAAGATGACACATTTTTTTTCTTTCTTCTCGACATACTCCAAGCGTGTTTCTGCGGCTCCTCACAGTGGGTAGCATCCTGCTCCTCGCCTCCTTGAACCATCAAGGGCCCTGCCACAAAAACAATGGTTAGAGATCGATAGAGAAGAAAATTTTATAATGCAACATAAATGAGCAAGTTGACCTATATAAAAGATACACTTAATTAAATAAACAAAAAATCCAAAAATACAAGAAATGAGCCGTGTCCCCGGCAACGACGCCATTTGATAAGCCGCAAAATCGGCCCTTTAATAGTGTAGTTTTAACACTTGAAATTTGTCATCGCAGTCGGGCCAAAATGGGCTCATCAAAAGACCACCTCATTTAAATATAGCAATAAAAATCAGATGGTCGTATTATTTTTTTACTTGGTAAGAAACCAAGGTCGAACTCAGGACACGAGCCTCTCTCGTATTATTTGGATTTTCAACTATTGAACTAAATGTTGAATTAAAAGATAATAGGTCAAAGTATGCATGAAGGACAAGACAAGACAATGCAAAGCATTAAATCGAAACATGCATTTTTTTATGTTATTTTAATTATGCAAGTAAATACGATGAAATGCAATGCATACAAGCCCTAGACCATAAATACTGGAGCCATTAAAAATAGAAGTCAAACAGGGTCAAATATTGAAGCACTCTTTATTCATGTAGCAATCAGGCATGAGAAACATGGAAATATGGACACTTAGACAATAAGATAATGCATTATGGTTCATAGTGTCAAATCTAAATTATAAGCATGCCATAAGAAAGACAACGAGAAGAGCTTCAAAATGAAACTGAAATCAACCTAATCGGAGTTACGGTGCTCAAGATATGCATAAAAGAAAGCAAGGGCATAACTGAAAGAAAACATGAAATAAAATTACAAACAGGTCCTTGGAGGGACTAAAAAGTAAATATGAAAAAGATCAGGACCTTCCCTATAAATGACCCACATGCACAGGGGTATTTTTGCAATTATTTAAACCCGCGAGGGCATAACTACAAAATACCCACATCGCACGTGGACTGCACGTGATCCAGGACCTATCTGCAATATGCAAAAGTTGCAAGGGCACCGATGCAAAAAGCCCAGCACCCACGTGCGTGAGGCAAGTGAGTTCAGGCTCGGGTGGGGGCGAGGCTCGGTGCAGCTTCGGATGGCCGTAGCAGGTGGCTCGGGCCACGTGGCGGCTCGAGGGTGCCTCAGGCGAGGCTCGGTCCCACCGAGCCTCCGCGCTCCGGGATGTCAACGTGGCTGCTCCCAGGGCCGTTGGATCTCCGGCGTGAGGCGAGATCCAACGGTATCTGCTCTTCCTTCTTCCTCAAAGGTGGCGGCGCTATTGGAGCTCCGGCGTGAGATCCGGAGCTCCTCCGCGCCTCTCTGTGCTCGGTGAAGATTGGGGAAGGATGCTGAAGATCTGTCAATGAAGATTCGAGGCCGGAAAAGGTGCAGGAGTGCCTGGAATCCTCTGTCGATGCCTGATCGCCGGAGGCGGAGCTCTAGAACTCGGCTCCGCCCGAGGTCCGACCAATGAAGATGTGGACCTGCAAGGGGGTTAGGTGAAAGCCAAGGTGTATGTGCGTGTGAGCGGAGGTGAGCGGAGGGCTTAGGGGGCGGAGAAGCGGAGCCCTTAGTGTGTCCTCCTCCGCCTTTGGCGGAGGAGAAAGCCTGGGACGATAAAGGTTCTGACGGAGGACGGAGGTGATCGTAGTAGCTGGCGAAGGTGAAGGGTGTGCGGTGGGGCTCGTAGGGGGTTTAAAGGAGGGCGTAATTGGGTGTAGCATCCT
This sequence comes from Ottelia alismoides, assembly GCA_037367405.1. Lineage (NCBI taxonomy): Eukaryota > Viridiplantae > Streptophyta > Magnoliopsida > Alismatales > Hydrocharitaceae > Ottelia > Ottelia alismoides. The sequence continues at coordinate 188,648 of JAZKJV010006568.1, forward strand.
ACATAATTAAGCAAAGCAAGAAGAAAAATACAAAAGAGAATCAGAAGCTTACCTGAGGGTGGGCGGAGGAAATGGCCTGGGCTCGAGGTCATCTGAGGACCTCGGGGTCTTCGTACGTGCTAGACGGCCATGCTAGCGAGCTCGGGCGGTGCTTTGAGCCTCCACAGCACCACCGTGATAGGAGGTGGGTCTCACCGGGGGCACGGTCGTCGTCGCTCTATCCTCGCTCCTCCCCTTGTCACAGGGAGGAGGAGGAGGGCTGGGCCTAGCCCTTCGTAAAGGTGGACGAGGAGGAACGAGGGAGGTGACAGGGTTTTTAAAGGTGAGGCTGACGGGTCCAGGTGGTGATGGGCAAGGTTTGACTGGGGATCATGGAGTAATGAGAGGGGATCGTGGTTAGTGGAGACATGTGCGAGGATCAAGGATGAATGGGCTCGGTCGTAGGGTGGTTAGAGAGTGGAGAGGATGACTAGGGCTATGGCCAAAAATGGAAGGGCGACAGAGGTCTGCGAGGTGAGGGGCTCGGCCAGAGGTTGCGAAAGGAAGAAGACGGAGTCCTGGCCGTTGGATCGTGAGATCCAACGGCTGACGTTTGGGCGCGAAAGAACGGTTCCGATTAGATCTGAAGCGAAGCGATCAAAGGCCGATGAATGCGCCACGTGTTGAGAGCATGGGCTAGCAGAAGCGGACGATCCAGATCGGGCTAGGGATAGATCGGAGGGTTGGAGGCTTAGGCGGCAATCGACGGTGGACAGAGAAGGCATCTGACGACGCTCAAAGCGCCACGTGGTGTGCTCTCTGTGAGGCGCGAATGTCCGGCGTGGATCAGAGATGGAGGCTGATCTGATGGCCAGGAAGAAGAGCGGATGTGGAGATACTCTGGTCGTTGGATTAAGAAGAGATCCAACGGCTGGGGATGGGGGCGGAAGAGACAACATGGCTCCACTAGAACGGGCCATGTGGCCCAATCAGATTATTCAATGCAAGAATTTGAAATATGAAGGTCAAGATGGCTGAATTTGAGAAAACTCAAAACATGAAAGTTGTAGGTCTTGATGAGATCTACAAGTTCTATGTTGACCAAAACTGGAGATGAGATCAAACAAAGACTCAACATATTTTTACGGGTATTTTTAAGGCTAAAAATACCACGGATTTTAGTTTTGCCATTTTTTGTGATTTTTAATTTATTCAAGACTGATAATTACAGGACATTATCTGGATTTTATTGACACGAATTTAAGCAAGGGGGTTAATAATGCGGAATTAAGATGATGAAATTGGGTTTCATCAAAAAGGTCTTTATTTTTACTTTTTTTATTTTTTGTTAATATTGCATACTTTATCTTTCATGTTTCAATCTTTGCAAAGTAGTCCCTGTGCATGTTTTATATTTAAAGTTAATTTCTGATTTTGCTCAAATACCCTTGTGCTTGCATGGTAATTTGGACATCTTTTTAGCACCATTTCTTTTAATAAAAAATGTCATGTTGTTGTTGAGCATCTAATTCTCTATCATTTGGCTATTTATTTAGGTTTTTGTGAGCTTTGGATAATTAATTAAAATTGTATTAGAGAAAATTACTTATTTTATCGACTGTGAGGTCTTAAATTCATATATAATTTATGGTTGCTTCAAAAATTCCTCAAAAATAAAAAAATGATGCCTTGAAATGTGCTTGAACTCCTATCCAAATTTCATCTAAATTGGACTTCTGTACCTTAAATAAATTGTAGAGTGATTTTAGTAAATGGTTTTTATTTAAATCAATACATATTATTTTTTAAATTCCAACTCTCCTGGATTGCTCGTATAAATATCTTTTTGTGATAATTCGCTCTATGGATAAATTGATAATGTAGATTTATTAGGAATTAAATACTTGCAGCCACTCTATTTTCATTAAAAAAATCATAAAAAATCCAAAAAATACTATAACCTCATTTCATCATTTTTAACTTCCAATAAAATTTTCATAATTTTTGCATTCTATTTATGTGAAAAATTTCGTGAAAATCCATAAAAAGTATGCATTATTGTTGCAATTTAACCATTAAAATTCCAAAAAAATATATTTTGCATTCATCACTGGATTAGGTTTTTAGGAAAAAAATATAATTTTGCTAAATTGGATTAATTTCACGTTAAAATTAATTTGGCTAAGTTGTGTATTTTCTTATTAACTTAGTTCACTTACATTTTACATTCACATCTATTTTTGCATATAAAAAAATACAAAAAGTCTGCACTGGAAACCTAAATCTAATTGTTTTAACTTGACCCAAACTTGTTCCTTTGCCTCCATGTGTTCAACCTTGGACTTGCCCGGGATATAAATTTAAGCCGAGACACTCCTCGTGGACATCTTTTCTCGGTTCTGATTAATTGGTCGAGTGCCGTGCTACAACGAGTACCTAGTATACCTACTCAGGTACTTTATCAGATGACACTACTATCGGGAAGGCAAATGGATTAGGGTTTAATTTAGAAAATTAGATTTAGGTTTTCTCGCACTCGGGTAGTCTGATCCTCGGGCCACCTTGTAATTAATCCATTTTCTTTTTCTTTTCTCTCATTTATTTTTCTGCTCATTTTTGTATATATTTTATTGTTTATCTCTCTAATTTAAATTTCTTTTTCATTGCGAGGGTCCGATGAACTTGGAGTTCATCGGAGGACGACGAACGTGACACCTGCCAACTACTGAAGATCAAGAAATTTTTAATTTATTTATGGGAGCATTTTCGTTTTTGTAAATTTTTGTAATTATTGTGTTGTAATATTTTGGTAATTTGCTCTTTACAGCTGTTCTTGTTTGAGACCTCGCGCTTGTATCATGACTGAACATTTGACCCATTTGTGGTCGTGTGGTTGATTGACGTAGAATAGGACTTGCACTCACGACTCTTAGAGCATTTTTGCTAGAATATTTTTATTGCTTGTACTCGTAATCTTTAGGACCACACATTACATTTAACAAGACACAGTTAGACCATAGAGCTATTAGTCTAAATTAAATTGTTCATCACTCGCTAATAGAGCTACCTGTTTAGGAATGGTTTTTTTGTTTGCTTCTCATATAGTATAAAATTTCAATTCTGCGAACATCTTGCATGTAGAATGCGAGGATCACTGTAAATCTTATGAACTGGGCATGCATCATTGATTTCACTATTAGCATTATTTTTCTCGACTCCATTCTCCTTGATTTTGATACTTAGGTTAAAAGGAAATCGGGACTGATCATTAGATGTGCCATGTTTGGTGGATTGATCAAGTGATAATCGACCTTAAAATCGGGACTTCTAATCTGAGTTGATTAAAAAATGACTAAAATCAACATTTATTTTTGGGAAAGCAAAACCCTCATTGTACGCTTGTGCTATTATGATTGTTAAGAGGTGAGAATAGTGCCCGAAACCTAGTTTTAAGCCTTGCATAATTGGACTTATATCTTGATTTATCACCTCATTAAAATTGAAAAGATACACGGTCGGACTCTTTCAACCATCACAATGTTGAGTAGATGAACCAGGGTCTGTTCTTGTGTTTGTCTGTTTTGTGTGTTATTTGGTGCACTTTCACGCTTTCTTTTTCGATCCACATCATTCTCCCATCTCTCTTCAAAGATGTCGGAATATTGGTCATCATATCCAAGTCACTCTTCTTCGACAATATTCTGATCATCTCCACCATCTTATTCCTCCTAATACCCACACTCCGACTGCGAAGTCAGAACTCCAACTAACTTCTCACTTCTTCATACTTCTCACCTACCCCCACATTCTTAAACCCCTGACCCACATCCATCCTGGATTGACTCACCATATCCTTGTCTGCTTGTTGGAATCAAGGAACAAATCGAAGAGCAAGCTACTGCTGAGATGAATGATTGGCAGAATCAGTTGCCCCCACAGGCCTCATTCTTACCTCAAGCTGGTACCAGAAAACAACTAACCTATACACATACCTACTTGACCTTAGGGTACAACATGGTCGACCAAACAGACTGAATGAAGAGTCCTGCACTACATGATCTTCCTGACTTGATTGACCTTAGTGATCAAGCCCACATTGGCCAGCCTTCATACCACCCATTCAGAGAGCTGACATATACAAAGGATTGGATTCATGCGACCAATTTACATATCCCCTATCTACTGCCTCCAACTTATGAGGCTCTGATTAACATCTGTCATACAGTGGGCCATACTCAATCCAGCATTACATGCCTGGTATTGAGTATAAGATCCTGAGTTCTCTGCAGTATCCTCCAACTGAGCACATCATGAGAACTTATTGGAGGATGACATTTCTAGAATGATCAAGAGTCCAGGTATGAAAGTTGATCATGGATTTCACGGATTAAAATTTGAAAACCTGGAAGACATCGGATTGACCACACATCATGTACAACCGGAGTCCCTTCTACCCCCCTCTTCTACTAACCACTTTCTCTCCAAACTAGAGGCTGTACATTCTCCTATACCTCCTTCACCTATCAAAAAGACCAAACAAATTAAAAACCCGAAAACACCATAAAAATTGAAAATGGAAAAGATGTAAAAAATTGGCCCATGTAGTTAGGGAAGCGATTGATAGAGAGTTGATTTTTAAGCTTCCCTTAAAAGTGGTCATTGAACACTTTTCCATCATCAAACGATTTTTGAGAAGTAAATTGATGCCTAAAAGTTTAGACAATAAGAGGACAAGGATTGAGAGACACAAAGTGTCAATGGCCACCTCTTTGGTGATAGGGAGAAAAATCAAGAGCCATAGAGTGAAGTGGTTGCCTAGGTTTCACTGTAAAATCAAAGACACTACCTTCACCCATGCAAGAATAGATGATGACTGCTGACACGACTCGCAACTCGGATTAGGAAATCAGATAATCAACGGTCGTTATGACCCAGATCACGAGGCAGAATCAACAAGAAAAAGAGAGACAACCACACAATCAAAGAGATCAGTCTATCAAGCACATAAAACAATGTAAACAATCTCCAGTATTTATTTTAACCTAGTATAGCAACCATGGTCAAACACAAGGAGCACAGAAAAGTATGAAGTAGTCAAAATTCTAAAAATAAAAAGCATATTTTTATTGGTTCTAATTTGCAAAATTTTATGATTTTTAATTAAGGAAGAAAATCAGGTAAATAAGAAAATAAAGAAAACAACAAACTTTTTGAATTTTTATTTAAGACTAAAAATGCTCAAAATAAAAAATATTTTTAGGGTTTTCAAATTTTAAATTGATTTTGGCAATTTTCTGGAATTTTTCTGATGTTTTTGTGATTTTATAAAAATCAAATAACGGCAAAAAATGTAAACAGTGCACAGCTAGGACAAAATTGCTAGTTAAAAATAATTAAAATGTCCTAAAGTCATGGTTATGAATTTTATGTAAATAAAAAGAGCTACAAATAGGAACTGAAATGGTATTTTTTTAATTTTTTAGAATTTTATATGATTTTTATAATTTTTTAGGTCTTTTGTGATTTTTATGGATTTTATGAGGGTTTTCAAAACAAAATTGGTATTGAAGATAAGGCACACAAAAATACAGAATTAGAAATTTTTATAGAATTTTTAGGTCATTTTTCGATTTTTATGTATTTTCTAAAACAGACAATACACTTTTTTAAGGTTTTTTATTTTTAGAAAATAATAAACTACATTAAAATAATCCAAAAAAATTACCATAAGTATTACGTGTTAGAAGGAGCTAATATAATTTTCATGGATTTTTTGGTGGTCAATTTGGTATTTATTTAACTAAAAACAAGCCAGACAGTTCACATGGACCCAATTGCAATTAAAGTAAACCTTCGGACCAAATAATAACGCACGTGAAAAGCCTAGGATTGAAGTTGGAAAATGTTCAGAGAAAATACACACATGCTTAATAAATCACACATAAGGGTATAAATGCAAATATCAGAAAGTTTTCATTCAAATCATAACAGCTACAAGGCACAGGGCACACCATGCAATTGTCCCACAAAATCATGTGAACAAGCACATGTCTCAGAGTTGGAGGGACGAGAATGCAAATAATAAAAACTATGAGGTCCAATATGCAAAATGTATGTACTACAACTTTTATTTAATAAACTAAATAGTGAAACAGAAAAGTGCGAGGGATGAAAGAGCAAATTACCCATGTAGAGGCACGTGGCACGCGTGGGGTACATCACTATCCTGTGGCTCTGATCTGTTGGCACCTCAGATCTGATGCTCCAGGAATGTCGGCTATGTGTGGTCGTGATTATGTTATAGTACGGATCTGATGGCTTTGGGAAAAGCGTGAATACGTGGCACAGATTTGGTCCCCGCTCATATCAACTGTTATGGATAAGACAAGGATGCAGGGTTTGGATCAAAACTGGGAGGCACGACTCCTGATCGACGACACTAGAGCAGTCTAGAAAAAATCGACAGGGATGAGCTTCAACGGAGTGAGAATTGAGATCCACTACTTGATGAATCTCGGATTCATCACTCTAAGTCTCATTAATTAGGCTCAAGTCCCTCAAGATCAACTGCATTTCTGCATTTATTTCGCATAATTAGCATCCGGGCATGATTGCATAAGAATTGCATTTTAGCATGAATTTCTGCATAAAATAAGAAGCCAAAAGTCCAAGCCAAAAATTGACCTGTAAATAGCCTAACTTCCCCTATTTTTAACTCCTTCATGCTGACACCACATACCACAAACTCACTTCCACTGTGTACACATCACTAACATGAATAAATGAAAAATACAAAAAAATAATTAACCCAGGTAAGTGGACCAAAAACCCAAACCCTAGTTTCAGGATTTTCGGACTAAAAGCCACATATCTTCCCCATCCAGTGTCCGACTCGATCCTACTCACTTTTGAACTAATGCACATTCAATTACCTTCAAAACAAGACCAAGTTCAAGTGAATCGGAGCTCGTATGTGAAAGATGGGTTTTGGGCCTCTTTTGTACATTGTATTTTCGCGGCTTTTTGACCTGTATTTTATGTGTATATTTTCTTTATTAATAAAAATCCAAAAAAATTAGATTAAGGTCTCTTTTATTTATCTTTGAGTTTTCCTTATTCTTCCGGATTTTTATCGTGTTTAAAATTGACAAAAAAATTAGAAACTCAAAAATCAAGGTATTCTATGTACATGGGATACCCCAAAAATTCACTTTTCACATTTGACCGAATTTGGCTTTGATGTCTTCATGAAAGTTGTAGATCTCGTCGAGACGAGCATTTTTCGTGAAGAAACTTTTTCGATCCGAGGTCATTTGCTATTTCTTTTTGATTTTACAAAACATTTTATATTCGATTTTTCTAGTGCTGACACGTGGCAGCCCCAGAGGCCGCCACGTGTCAGTGGTTTTTGGCCTTTTCTTATCTCTTTTTTATTTAAAAAAAAATTAAAATTAAAATCCACCGCACGTGCGGTGCACGTGCCTCCAGGCACGTGCTCCGCACGTGCCCCGCACCCTCCCCCTTCCTCGCCACGTGACGTCCATCTGGCCGCCCGATCTCGGCCGATCGGACGGCCACGGCGTTTCTTCCCCAACCTCCAGGCCTTCTCCCCTCCGAAACCGTCGCCCCCAACCTCGCACCCTCCGCCGCCTCGTTGACCTCCCAACGGCCTCCGCGTCCCTCGCCTCGCCAACGACCTCCTCCGCAACTCCCTCGCACCCGCTCGCTCTCTCTCCTATTTAAAGGCGCGCCGCCCTCGACGCCAAATCATCCTCCGATTGCACAAGGAGCTCCATCGCGGCGGTGACAGCACCGCGTTGGCCTCCCCGGCGAGGTCCGAGGGTCCCTACTCCCCCTCGTTGCAGCGCCGCTCCTCCGCGCGCAAGCTCCTGCTCCGCCCCCTTAGCGTCGAGCCAACGACACCGTTCTTCTCCGACAACCACCGTCGCCTCCGCCAACTCGTTCTACACCGCCATCGCAACCCCTGCGCCCTCGACGACCACCGCTTCATCGACCAGGACCACCGCTGCCGCCTTCGTCATCGGCTCCAACGTCGCGCCACCGGAGGCTCCGCTCCACCTCCGCCCAACCACCGCAAGAGGCGGTGGTTCTCCATCGCCACTGGCCCTCCGCCGCGACAGCCACCGACTCCAGCTTCATCTTCTTCGCGCTGCAACCACCTCCACCTCGACGACGCCACCGGCCCATCGCGCGCCACCGCAGAGGCGCATAACCACCGCAGGAGGCGGTGGTTCTCCAGCCCACCGCGCCTCCTCTTCGCCGGCCGGGCTCGAAGCCCGAGGCCCTCCGCGCACGTGCGAGGCACGTGCGCTCGGAGGGAACGTCATCTACACGCGACCCACGGGTCACGTGTTCCTCACGTGCCCGTGGGCAAATTGCAGAGACCCCCCCGGAGGTTCCTGCAATTCGCACAGCAGCCCCCGCCATCCAAGGGGCACGTGCGACGCACGTGCTCCCTTGGAAAAATTGCACAAAGACCCTCTGATTCTCGGTAATTGCAAACAAGTCCCCCCACTACAGTTTTCTTTATTTCTTTTATTTATTATATTTGCGTCTGTACCCCTGTGTTCCCCTGTGATTCTAGACCTTTTCTTTACATTATTTAATTAATCTAAAAATAGCATGATGTTCGTTACTTGATTCTCTACATGTTGACATGTCGTGGATATTTTTGTGATTAATGGTTAATTAATAAATAATTATTTTGTGGAAATTGGAATATTTTGCCCAGTCTGTGCTCTAAAATTGATAGTTAATTAACCGTTGCTCTAAAAATTCCCCAAAAATCAAATATCGTAGAGATTACTTTGATTAACATTGTGCCCAAAAATCTTTGCATTTGCATGCATCATTTGCCCTGTAAAAATCATTTTGTGCATTTCAATGTTTGATTTTTAATAGGTATTGGACCTCACATTTTTGAGGTCTAGGATTTTTCTAAGATCTATTACCTAGTGATAGATCTTAGATAATTTTAGTTCTCGAAAATAAGTAGGTTTAATATTTATTAAAATTAAATATTGAAAATCATTCTGTTTTCAATTAAAAATTCGTCAAAATATCATATTGCATCTAAAAATTCCAAAAAAATACCGCCTTGAAAACCGAACTAAAAATTGGATAGACATTAATCTAGGTTGTTCCTTTGCCTCCTTGTGATCGACCTTGGGACTTGCCCAAGTAAAATAAACATAAACCACGAGATTAAAATTGAATCATTATTTTGTGGTTAATTTTTGACTGTCTCCGATCGCCGCCTACAACGAACGACATATATTTATTTTCACGATCGACCATTAAAACCAACTTCTTATCGCGGCTTTTGCGGGCCCGTCACTACTCCGATGGAGGCTCGGAGGAGTCCAACAAAGTCGTAGGTGTGGTCCACGTTTGATGGGGGGTTTCGATGAATGATCTAGCAGTTGGATGAGCAAAACAGGGGAACTCCACCTGCAGCTGCTCTGCCTGAGCGGGTGGGGTCTCAAATGGATTCCTCCATGCGCGCTGGCACCTACAAGAGAACGGTCGGCTCGGGGGCATAGCTCCGACCAATTTTATTGCATGGATATGTGGGAGAATCGTCGGGGAATGGAGTTTGGCCTCCGATGATCGTGAAGGAAGGAGTCCTCGACCTAAGGGTTAAGTCTAAGGGTTATCAGGTTGTGGAATGAGGTGCGGAGCGAGATATAGGATCAATCGGAGCTGATATCAATGGGGGTGAGGCTCCTACCGGGTGGGCGGAGCAAATGAGCGGCGGCGGTGGCGAAATGAAAGAATCGAGCGGAATGAAAAGTGGAGTGGAAAGACGGGATACCTGAGGGTGCTGACGAACTCAGCGAAGTCTGGCGATGCTAGGGGTCAGGGTCATGGCCTCAACCGTGCTGCCACGAGCAGGGAGGCTGAACGCGGCGGAGAGCTCCGGCTACGTCGGGGAGCTGCGGCTACACACCACCAAGCTTCAATCCTAGGGCACCCACAGGTTGCTGTCACTCTACTGAAGATACCCAGGGATGAAAGAAGGGGAGAGGCATGAGCTACCTGCGCTAGGAGGGGAAGAAGATAATTTATAGGTCGCTCGAGGGTCTAGAAAGATCGGTGTAAAGCGCGAAACCTTAGAGCGATTCAGGTCAACCAAAGGACTCGCGAAGATGTCGGATGTATGATGATTATCAGGTCCAAATTTCGGGGCAAAAGGAGCTCAGAGTCAGGTTGAAGAATTTCGAGAAGGAGCTCTGACGAATAACATCCAGGTCTGACCCGAGAAGAGGGAACCGTTGATTGGAGGTCAACAAAATGGCTGGACCAATCAGAAAATCAGGATTTACTAAATATTTATAAATTCAATAAAAATAGCAAATTATTTTAAATTAAAAAGTGTAAAGATAAAAAATGTTTATTATTTTTCAAACTATTTTTCTGTGATAAATTGTTTTTATGAAAAATAGATTAGTATATATATTATATATAGTATTATGTACACGTATAATATACCTATGTATTATGCACAAGTATTTTTATTTTATTATTTTCACATAAATACCCCCAATTTTATATTTTATATATTTATATCATATTTTTAGGAGTATAGAATAAATTTTATTTTATCGTTATGAATTATTTAACGATATATAATAAATAAAGGTTTTATGTATATACATGTATTTTGTACAATTAGGGGAGATTTTTATTTTTATTTAATTATTTTTATTTTTATTTTATTTTTATTTTGTTTATATAATATATACATGGAAATGAAAATAATAATTTATTTTTATTTGATCAAAAATAATTATTTACACATATAGGTAATATGTACAATACAAAGTAGACCCTATCTCTCACTCTACTTATTTTACATTGCGATCAGGTCAAGCTTGACCTTCTCTTGGGGTTCGGGTCACTTTGTATTTATTCTAAATACTCCTTTCTTTTTCTTTTCCTTTATTCTTTTATTTTTGCACAAAAAACATGCTAATTTTGCACCATTAACAGATGCATGCAGAATGCTAAGTTATTGTATTTACAAGTATCTACATGATGTTTTACCAAGATAAATACAACAACAACAACAACAAAGCCTTTTCCCACAATTAAGTAGGGTCAGCTACATGGATTCTTCGCCTCCATTCAGATCTATCTTGGGTCAATCTTGGATTTATATCCAAAAAACAAAGATCCCTTCATATAGTCTCTTTCCAACACTTCTTGGGCCGTCCTCGCCCTCTCTTAGCCGGGTCAACATCCCAACACTTGCATATCCTGACCGGTGCATCAGTTGACCTTCTTTGCAAATGACCAAACCATCTTAAGCGGTTTTCTCGCATCTTATCCTCGATCGGAGCTACACCAACTTTCTTTCTGATTGCATCATTCCGAATCCGATCTTTACGTATATGTCCACACATCCATCTTAGCATTTTCATTTCTGCTACATCCATTCTCTGCACATGTCTATGGTTCACAGGCCAACATTCAGAACCATAAAGCATAGCAGGTCTCACGGCTGCTTTGTAAAACTTTCCTTTAATCTTTAAAGGAATTTTCTTATCACAGAGAACAGCGGAGGCTCCTCTCCACTTTACCCAGCCTGCATTTATTCTATTAGTAACATCTCCATCAATTTCTCCATCATGTTGCAAAATAGATCCCAGATATATAAAAGAATCTCTCTTCTGAATGTTATCGTCACCAATCTTCACCTCGATTCCTTCACCATTGCTTCCATCAAAGGTGCATTCCTTATATTCCGTCTTAGCCCTACTTATACGAAAACCTTTAGTCTCCAATGCATGTCTCCAAACCTCAAGCTTCTCATTTACTACATCTCTAGTCTCGTCAATCAACACAATATCATCAGCAAATAACATACACCAAGGTAACTCATCCTGAATGTGACTTGTCAACTCGTCCATAATCAAAGTGTGTTTTACCAAGATAAATAGCTAAAATAAAAGAATAAAGAGTGAGAATCAGGGATTCATCACCCCCTATACTTTACCTTTGCTAGTCCCTTAGCAAACACTTATTTGAAAAAGAAGTGAAAAGAAAAGAAAAGAAAAGAAAAAGAAGGAGAATCAAGGTTGATTATTAAACTTATCTTCATTAAATTGAAGTATGGAGCTCAGTCAGACCGTTGGATTATTAGTTTTTCGGAACCTTATTGGGATCTAGGTTTAAGACTTGGCATCCTCTAAGTTTCACTATTCTATAGGCAAGACTCCTCAATAATCCAGATTAGAACAAGTCTACATACGCAAACTCTGATGACTATGCATATTTCCTTGTACTGTGTAGGTGATATGTAGCTCCCCACCTCAGAAATGATAAAGAAACAGTCTCCCTCAACAGGGTAACTCTAGTTCCTCAATCTAGCATCTCTTTCCTCGAGGAGAGGGGTATTCCCTTCTAAGTTCAAGTACAACCAGCTCAAGAAGACGGGGGAAAAGAGAATGGACCGTGGACATATGTAGCCACGTATCCATGGGAGCCTAACCAGTGTAGCTAAATCTCCCACTGCAAGCTTCATGAGATGAGAAGGTGTAATACATAAGCTTTGCTTTATTTGACTATATACACTCCGGCAGGCATTTTATTTTCAATCAGGCTTGTCCACTTTTATGGAGTTTTTCTTGATTTTTCACATTTTTTTGATGTGCATATGTACAACATATCTACATGGTGCAACATATACATGAGGACTTTTTCTTCTTGAGCCAGTACACTATCCCTCTTTTGAGGCATTTTGCAACCCACAACGCCTTTCTTTAGACCTCAATGCTACTAGACCAAGTTAAGGTATGCATCCCTCCCTAAAGGAAGACGAGAGGTTCCGCCTAGAATTACCACCCTCGTATGCATTCCATGCCAAAGAAAACTGCTTCCTCATCACCTCATCCCTGTGGAGCTATGTGTAAGGTGCTGGTCCAAGTAAAGCCATTGTCTGTGAGAGTCATGTGTGTGTTGTTAAGTGTTCTACTTAGGCTCATCAAGATGACATGTGAACATAGCTAAGCGGACTCAAAGAATTAAGTCACTAATGGACCTGAAAAGTCTTAACCTCAAATCCTATAAGGTTCCTCTAAGAATTAGGTAGATTAAGGTCTTAACCAAGCTCCATTTTTCAATTTAATACCATACTAGTTTAAATGTCAACTATGATTCAGAAGAAAATGTAAGAAAATATGCACAAAACTCTTTTTGGTGCAATTTTCAAACTATGCAAAATTTTTGAAAATGTTTGAATGTAGGGATGGGCATTGGACTGGGCCAACCCGGCCCAGCCCGAAGCCCAGCCCAAAAAACCCGGCCCGACCCAAGCCCAAATGAACAATGGGTCGGGCTTGGGCTGAAAATGCAGGCCCAATTTCTTTTTGGGCTGGGCTCGGGCTTTCCTCGGCCCAGCCCGAACTGGCCCGCAGGCCCGACCCGAATATAGGCCTGAAGGCCTGGCCCAAATATAGGCCCGAAGGTCCAGCCCAAAACAAGGCCTGGGATTTAGCCCGAGACAGACCCGAGATTAAGCTCGAGACTGGCCTGCGTCCCTCCCCCACTTACTCATTTCCCGAACTAAAACCCTTCCCATTCCCTCACGCAAACGCAACACACCCCAATCCCTCCCCTTCCCTAATCGTTCGTTCGTGTGAAACCTTAGCACAGCCGCTGGCCCGCCGCTCCTCATCTCGAGGGGGTTGAGCCATCGCTCCTCCTCGGCCCCTCCATAGCACCATCGCCTCTCCTCCACAGCGCCATCGTCGCTCCAGCCGCAACCTAACGAGGGCACATTGAAATTCAAGATTAGGTACCTTATCAAACTTTCGACTTAATGTCATGCTATCAAAACTGCTTCCTTGGTGTTTGATTGACTGTGATACAACTACAAGTTTCAACTCAATAATTACAAACATTCAGCTTGTAGATGATCTGCTCATATTCTCAAGTTTTATGTGTAGATGATCTGCTCATATTCTCTATGTTTTATGTTGAAGCACTCAAAATGCTAGCGACAAACCATACATTTTTTAAAGGTGTCAAGTGTAGAAATAAATAAGAAAAAAAATGAATTTTTACGATTTGAATCTTAATGTTTTGCTTTCTTACGATTATTGGTATTCTTGTTCTCTAATCAATTATCGTACTTTATCTATTTGAATGCTAATTTATATAAATTTTAATTTGACTTTATGTGAATTGACTCATAATATTGATGTAGTTACATGTGTCTCTAGAGTGTCTCTCCATTGGATTGGTCTCTGCAACAGAACAATTATAGTTTCTGTTTTGCCTTCTTCTTAACAGAAAGAAAACAAGAGCTCTTTTTCTCTTTATGTTAATAAAGGTCTAAGAGTTTCTTAGAGTCATGGTTGCCATTGTCTGTTGAGAGAGTCGGTCTCGTTCTTTAAATAGGTGGTCTCTGGAGGGAGGTCCTCCAGTCTCTAAAAGTTTCCTAATAATGAAAATGTTGTCCATGTCACATGATCGACTACAAAAATTTTCAAAGAACATTCTTCCCATGGTTCTTATGCTCCATTATGAGAATTTTGGACTATATTTGCATTTTTCTGATCTTTTTTTTGTTTTACTGTAGAGAAGAAACAAGAGTTCTAAATCAAAATGTGAGTTATTCTGCAACATATATACCTTCCTACTGAATTTCTAGGTAGAGAGGCAATTTTTTTCCTCTCTCACATTTATGTTACAGCTCCATGAAGAAACTGGAATCTTAGACAACCATCTTACCATAACTCAAATATTCTTCTCAGTCTACTTGCCATATTTGCTCCTCCGCATCAAAAACATCCGTAGCATAAGATATGGTAAACCCCCCCTCACGATCGCAGTCCATCAAAAGTGGGGATGTATATTTGTTCAGTGCGAATATGGACACCATGAAATGTTCTCCTTCTGATGTCAGTCTTGACACTTAGTAATATATTCCGTAATCAACGCTTAGGATATAGATTTCCTCTCACCGGAATTATCATCTTTGTACTCAGGAAGACAGGCAAAGGCTCCATGGGAAGATAATGGCACCCTTGGAGATGGGCCGGCCCGACCCAAGCCCGACCCGAAGAAATTGGGCCAGGCTTGGGCTTGGGCTGAACGACAACAAAAACTGCGGGCCTAGGCCCGGTCCAAGGCCCGAACTATTAAGATGGGCTTGGGCCTGGGCCCTTCAGGGCCCGGCCCAACCCGGACCATGCCCATCCCTGTTTGAATGTAAGGAAAATGAGGAAGTTTTGCAAACTATTGATACACATTTACAAACAGATTTTTGCAAACTTTTTATTTTTCAAACAATTTTCAAAAAATGTGTACTATATACATAATTTTGATACGAAAATATTTACAAACTTTTTACAAGCAAAATATTTTTACAAACATTTATACAAAAATAGTTTTACAAATAGCTATTTACAGACATGTATGTGCAAGAAGGAATAAGGAAAATTTTAAAATTTTTGTGATTTTTAGCTTATGATTTTTATCCATTTTATTTATAAACACACTCACACGTACGAGTTATGGCTAAGGTATATATACAATATATACGACACCCCCTATACTTAGCTTGAACGATGTCCTCTGAGTGATCAGAGAGTGATGAAGAAGACATAACTCGTGTTTAGTGTTGGGAAATGAAAAGAAAGGCTATACTACAACGAATGAAAGAATAAAATCAATAGAATTCGATGATTCCCACTATACTTAGGATCAAGTAATCCTAAGTATAGAAATATGTACTCAAAGGGAAAACCGAGGGTTAGAATGTACATGGTCTACCTCCCCTATACTTAGGATAAAATATCCCTAAGTATAGGCATCAAAACAGAGGTAAAAGAATCAAAAGAATAATAAAAAATCTGACAGCCCCCTATACTTAGGGTAAAGTGCACCCTAAGTATAGCATAATCAGAAGATGAAGATGGGGTGTTAGATGAAGGAATGTGTGATATGGACAACTGGATCTATATAGTTGTGGGAGAAAGTGATAATTAGGCATGAGATGCAAACGATGTGAGTCAAAGATCACATCTCATACAAAATGAATGGGGGCAATGTCAACGATCAACAGATCATGATCTAGATATGGCTTCAGGTGATGGTCGTTAACTTGAAAGGTGGACTCATATGACATCTCAGATACATTAATACTACCATCGTCATGCACCTTTCGGACCAAGTATGGTCCCTTCCACTTGCTCCGCAACTTACTTGGAAATAATCTTAACCTGGCATCGAATAACCATACTCGCTGGTTCGACTCAAACTGCTTATGGCTTATATGAGAATCATGCCATATCTTCACTTGCTCCATATACTGTAGGCTACTCGTGAAGGCTGTATCTCTAAGCTCCTCCAGGACTGCCAACTCTGCCTTTCTCTGATCTCCTATACTCTCTAGATTCAATAATATCTTAGTGACAACCCATAGTGACTTGTGCTTTATCTCCACAGATAAATAGCATGGCTTGCCATAAACGAGACGAAAGGGAGACGTACCCAAAGGTGTCTTTAAGGAAGTCTGATATGCCCACAAGATCGAGTCCAAAAGTTGTGACCAATCCTTTCAGTCCAGGCAGACGAGCTTTTGCAATATCGTCTTGATCTCCCTATTTGATACTTCAGCAAGACCATTGGTCTGAGGGTGATGTGGAGTGGCAACTCGATGGTTTATGCTGAACTCGTTAGAAAGGACCTTTACCTTGTCATTGATAAAATGAGACCCCGATCAGATATCAAAACTCTAGGTACCCTGAACCGTGAAATGATATTTTTCCTCAAAAATCGGCAAATGGTCTTAGCATCTACGGTTCGGGCGTGAATGACCTTAACCCAATGACTTACATAATCAACATCCAACAGGATGTACTCAAATCCCTGACTCTTAGGGAATGGACCCATGAAATCAATGCCCCATGCATCAAAAACCTCACAGAAGTGAATGGGCTGCATCAGCATCATATCACGTTGTCCACAGGTGCTCATCCTCTGACAGTCAGTACATCTCTTCATGAATTCATCAGAATCCTTGAAGAGGGTAGGCCACCATAGGTAATATTGATATACTTTCTGTGTTGTTCTCCTCCCAGAATGATATCCTCATGCCTAAAGCTTGTGGCAGTATGTGAGGATGCTATGGTGCTCCTCCTGAGGAATGCATCGACGTCAGGTGCTATCCCTTCTTTCATGATAAAGGATGGGATCCTCCCAATAGTACGACTTTGCCTTCGCAAGGAAGGTCTCAAGTCGTTGTCTGGGCAACCCTTGTGGAACTTCTTGGTGACAAGATATTTCACAATGTTGGCATACCATGGAAGCAAGATAATAGCAAGGATCACCTCATATGGGAAGGTCTCTGTAATAGGTTCTATCTTCTCTGATTCCTCAAGATGTTCCGATCGAGAGAAATGATCCGCCACCACATTCTTGACTCCAGGCTTATCTTAATCTCAATATCAAACTCCTAGAGTAGAAGGATCCATCTGGTCAATCTCGCTTTGTCATCCTTCTTTGCCATGAGGTACCTGATGGTGGTATGATCAGTGAAAATCGTCACTTTGGATCCAAGAATATAAGATATGAATTTGTCCAAGGCAAAAACTACGACTAGCATCTCTTTCTATGTGACAATGTAGTTCCACTTGGCGGCTTCCAATGTACAGCTAGTGTAGTGAATAATATAAGGTAATCCATCCCTCCTCTATCCTAGCATAACTCCTATGACAAAATCAGAAGCATCCGTCATGATCTCAAATGGGAGAGACCAATCAGGCGGCTGAAGGACAGGAGCCTCAATAACTAGTCCTTTAAGAGTCTCGAAGGATGTAAGTCACTTATCATCTACAATGAACTCAGTGTCTTTCATTAGTAGATTAGTGAGCGGTCGGGCAATCCGACTGAAATCCTGAATAAAATGTTGGTATAAACCGACATGCCCACGAAAAGACCACAACTGACGCAAGTTGGACGGTGGATTGAGTTTCCTAATGATATCCACCTTGACAGGATCAACTTCCATGCCCTTGTTGGAGATGATATGACCAAGACTGTCCCCTGAGTCACCATAAAGTGACTCTTCTCCCAAGATAAAACAAGATGGACCTCGATACAACGTTGAAGTACACGGTATAGGCAATCAAGACAAGCGTCAAACCCATCTCCATAGATCAGGAATTCATCCATGAAGACCTCTAAGCAATCGCCCACCATGTCCGAGAAGATGAACAACATGCACCTTTGGAATGTCGCTGGGGCATTACATAGACCAAAGGCCATTCGTCTGAAAGCATAAGCCCCAAACGGACAGGTGAATGCCATTTTGTCTTGGTCTTCGGGCGTTATGGCCACTTGGTTATAGCCGGAGTACCCATCAAGAAAGCAGTAATGACTCTTCCCGGTTAGCCTCTCAATAATCTGATCAATAAAAGGCAGCGGGAAATGATCCTTCTTGGTGGCCCGATTCAATCATCTGTCGTCCACACAGACCCTCCAAGAAGTGGGTACCCGGGTAGGGATCTCCTCTCCAGACTCACTCACAACTGTAGTGATGCCCATCTTCTTGGGCACCACATGTAATGGACTAACCCACTTGGAGTCGGAGATGGGGTAGATAAAATCGGTACTCCACCATTTTGATATCTCCTTTATGACCACATCTCGAAGGTTCAGGTTTAGGCGTCACTGGAACTCACGCGATGGCCTAGCGTCCTCTTCGAGATAAATATGGTGGGAGCACATAACCAAATTTATCCCCTGGAGATCAGCTACGCTCCATGCTATCTCCTTGCGGTTTCTTTCAAGAACCTCCATCAAACGAGATTCTTGCTCTCCAGTCAAATCTGCTGAGATAATGACTGGGTACATCTCATGCTCACCCGTAAGGAATCTATACTTCAATGACTATGGAAAGGGATTAAACTCTAGGCAACTGGGAGCTGGCAAATATGGCTTTTGGAATGTTTGCGTGAAGGCAATCGGATCTGAATGGGAGAACTCTCACTGATCATGAATATTTGGTGAAAATGGTCCTGCTGGTGTGTCTGTAATCGGTGCTGGCTCAATCTCCACCCTGGCTGTCGTCTCTATGGGAATCAAACAAGGTGAAAACTCATCAAACTCTGCCCAATCTATGTCTGAATCCGAGGGATCTGAATCAGAAGAGCAAGAAATGAAATCTGATTTTCTATCCAAACCGCGATCGTCAGCCTCAATTGTGCCCTCAGCCAAGAGTGTGCTATCCGGACTTCATCTGCTGGAATATGTAACTCTATAGTGTCTGAAGGTGCAACAAGAGCTCGTGAAATGGGGTCGGACCAAACTACTTCATCATCTGTGATCACAAAATCACACTCCTGATGGATGTCTCGCTCTGCATCTATCGTCTGCTCTGTATCACTGAACTGCTCTGAGCAAGTTGAATCTTATTCTATGGTCTCGTCGATCGTCTATATTTGTACACTTTAGCCCTCGACGCAAAAGTATACCTTCCCACTATCATGGTCGGAGACCGCCTTGGCAGTGGCCAAGAATGGACGTCTCAGTATGATGGGGGTATTTGTCACAGACTCAGGGATCTCCATGTTCAATACACGAAGTCCACGAGATTTTAGGCCCTGAATTGTGACTATCATGTCCTTCAACAACCCCTTCGGCCTCTTGACAAATCTATCAGCAAACTGAAGGACTGACCTACTCTGTCAAAGAGGGCCAAACTCGAATTGATCGAGTAAGGCTGCCAGAAGAAGGTTGATGGAAGAGCCATTGTCTAATAGAGTCCGGTCGAACCGTTGCTCATGAATATGGCATCTGACATATGGAGCTCTTGCATCTGGCCTCTTGGCTGGTAAACGGTTCTGAATCGCGAAGCATGTAGCACAAGTAAGCACATGGATCTTTGTATTGTGGTTCCTTCTCTTCCTGTGGATGGTAGTCTTCTCTCTCATGTATTTTTGGAAGAGAGGAATGTCCTCAAGTGCCTCTTATAGAGTTAGCTGAATTTGGAATCTGTCAATCATCTGCTGGTTGAACTCTAACTCCTGTGTCTTTTTTGGATTTTCTTTTTTATTCCCCTTTGCCAAGCAAAGTTCCTAAGGGAAGGGGATGGCTGGGCCCTCCTAAGATAGTTGGCTAGGAAGAGGTTCCTCTGCTTGTGAAGGAATAGAGTCCATACAAGGATCATCATGCAACATATATGGGCTCGAAGTAGATGAAGTAACCTTTCCTTTATTAATTTTTTTGATCTTCAAAAACTGTCCCAAGATACAATAATAGGAGGAAACACAACTGGAGTAGAAATGGTGGCATCAGCACCACCCACGGCATCGGGCTTCGCGGCATCAACACCGCACTCTTGCTCAGTATCAAGTAAAATGGTGGTGTCAGTACCACCAACTGCATCTGGAGAAGCGACGGCATCAGTACCATCGACTGTATCATCATCCTTGGTGGCTTCAGCACCATCTTCATCAACATCATCAGTAGCATCAGCACCGCTATCCTCCTCGTCTGGGACTCCTGGATCCTCGTGTGGTCGTCGCTCAGACGAGGCTCCGCCGGCTGGCATCCTACCGCTCCTAAGTGTCACAAAATAAACATCAAATATGTAGGAAGAAATATCACCCAAGGAATCACTAGGAGTGGTGGTCTCTGTGAACTGTACCTCCTCAGACTTCCTCTTCATATTGTTAGGATTCGTCTCAATCTGAGAGGGTATGGCAGCCTTGCCCTTTATGATGTCCCTCATCTCTTGTCGGAACTCGTCCATTTCCCATCGAAACAATGCCTACTGGTCTGAGAGTAGGCGAGCGAGATCGTCAAGGGATGGGTTCTCATAGATGGGTTCATGAGAACCAGACAGGTTGCCTCACTAGAAATGAGGATGGCTCTGCTGGTACTTGATTATCGAGATTTGGCGAGGGTCTAAAGTAGTCCACACAAGGCGGGACCACAATGTCGCTGAGCGACCGCCCATGAAACCTCAATCAATCAAACAATTAACCCACAACAATCAAATAATGCAGTGAAAGTAAATGTGGAGTTAAAGTTTATTATAACTCTACAACAAGCTGTGTATAGGTGCAAGTATGTGTAGAGGTCGAACACAGGGAGCAGATAGGTAGAACGGGACAAAATGTTCAAAATGTGTGACTATAATGATTTGTCTATCTATGCTATTTTTGTGGGTTTTAATTTTATATTTTTTATTTAATTTTTGATTTTATATTTTTATATTTTGGTTTTTAGTTTTCTGATTTTTTATTTCCTTTTTGTATTTTATATTTTTATATTTTCTATTTCAATAATAAAAGATATATATAAAGTAAGAAAGAGGAGGATAAGTGAAAATAAGTAGAAATCAAGAAATGAAATGTTTTTGGTCTTTTAATAATTTTATAATGTTTTTATGATTTTTCTAGTTTTTTCCTAATTTTTTTGGTATTTTTAAAGTCAAAAAAACTGAAAACAGTAGATAAAATAAAAAGCTGAAATTAAAATGGGGATGAAAAATAATAATCAGTGACAAAAATTTCCCACATTAATATTAAATGAAAGATAACAAAATAAAGAAAATTCAGGAAAAAACACAATTTTTAGATTTTTTTAATGAATTTTATACATTTTTATGAAGATTTTAGGATTTTTATATTTTTATGGGGTTTCTTTTTTTAATGATTTTTAGACTGAAGTTAGAACACACTAAAATAGTCAATATATTTTTGGGGGGGAATTTTATAAAGTGTTTTTATATTTTTATGTATTTTCTAATGCAAACAGTGCTGAAAATGCATGTTTTTAAATTTTTGTAAATATTAAAATGCAATAAATATGCAAAATAAAAATATCGCGTGGACCTACAATGCAACATGAACTTAACATGATTTTTTGAGCATTTTTGGGATTTTAGAAATGCATGCAATAAATAGAGATAACAACAAGAAAATACACACAAGTAGGGGCATTTGTGTAAATAATAGAAACTGTAGGGGCCTGCATGCAAACATTCCAGAAAATATATAACTAATTAAAATGTTTCTGGACCTAAAGTAAATATAAAAAATCCTCCGAGTATCCTTGCAAAATTGCCAAGTCACGTGCGACAAAGCACGTGACCTGACAGGGACCCAAATGTAATATTACGAAGCTCTGAGGGACTAATTGTAAATTCTACAAAAGTTTATAACGGATGAGTAAAGTTTTAGCAGTAAATCCTAAATAAAAAATTGGCGGGGAAAAGTATGCAAAATACCCCGCCATAGGCGCTGATGGACGGTGGGATTTCTCCCACTTATCCACGTGTCGTTGTCTCCTTGCGCGA
The DNA here is from genome assembly GCA_037367405.1 of Ottelia alismoides. NCBI lineage: Eukaryota > Viridiplantae > Streptophyta > Magnoliopsida > Alismatales > Hydrocharitaceae > Ottelia > Ottelia alismoides. The sequence continues at coordinate 210,963 of JAZKJV010006568.1, forward strand.
TTCCCCTTCGTGCTGATGGCTGAGATTAAAACGTGACAGAACGATCGGACGGCCGGGAGTGACTGGATCCTACGGTGGCTGCTCACCTGGGCGGAGTGACGAGATCCGACGGCTAGGAGCTCCTCAGGAAGAACCGGCCTAGAACTTGCCGATGGCGAACTTCGACCCGCTTACCTGAGGTCTTCTGGCTCTCCGGGACGTTAAGGATGAGGGCAAAATGGAGACAAGACTCCACCGCATCAGCTGGCCGCTTCAGAAGTGGTACTGGAGCTCAGGTGACGTCGCACGGGCGCAAGAACGGTCGGAGCCCCAGGTGCCTTCGATGTCGTAAAAATCGACATCAAGAGATGCCCTTTGGTCTCCAGATCCTGCGAGGATTAGCGCAGCGAACAAAGGGGGACTGGAGACCTTATTGGTGACGATGGATGGGCGGTGATGGTAGGGAGTTGGTGATAAGGGAGAGCGGCCGGAGCGGAGCTCCGGCGAGGGTAGTTGGGACCAATCCATGCGATGACTCGATAAAGGGAATGACGCTACTTGGACCTGGATAGTTCCGAAGCAAGGAAATGCAAGAAAAAGACAAGCAAATCACCTCGAGCTGGCCTGAAGACCAACGAGATTGAGGACCTCACGGCCAAGGATGGCCAGAGATGGTGGAAGCACCTCCGCCTTCACCTGGGCACGCTCGACGTAGCTGGAGTGGCCCCTGTCACGGGCCTCGATCCAGAGCTGACTGGAGTGGCTAAGGCTTGGGCAAAAAAGGGTTCAAAATTGAAATGAAGGTTTGGGGTGTGTTTTGAAGAAGTGACGCAGGGGCTCAAAAATCAAAGTGGACCGAGCAAACCGTCGATCCAAAGAACAATGCAAGCACTGGGCGTGTATGCTCAAGCCACGAGGAAGAAAAGTTGTGAAGAACTCAACATGAAATAGTGAAAGGCGTGGCCTCCAAAATTTAGAGAAAATGCCAAAAAAAACTCAGATCTGATACTGTACAGACCTCGGTCAGAGAGTTGACCGAGGTCAACCAAGGAAGGAAGCTGGTTGGTCCACGTAGACCAACCAAAAAAACCTTGGCGAAAAATATTTGTAAAATCATTTAAAATTAGAAAATGAATTATTAGTTTTTGATTATTAATTAAAAAATGTTTATTTTTTATAAGGTATTTTAATACAATTTTTAATTATTTTTATGACGTGTAAAAATACAAGTTACCTTTTTAGGCTTATATAGGTATATATATCTATATATTTTAATATTTTATTTTGTATATTTAATTTTATTTATTTTGTGTATTATTTTATATATTTATAGAGTACTTTTATACACTTAAATATATTTTTATTTTATTTTTCTGAAGTGTTTTGTACATTTAATAAAATAGAGGAACCAATTATATAGGTTTGTGTATCAGTATTATACCTAGGTATTTTATATACATATTTTATTTTTGTATTTTCTTTAGGTTTTTATTCTGATTTTAATGTACAAATATATTATAAGTAATATTTACAAAATTATAAAAATATAAAATTATAAAAATAATGAATAAATAAAAAAATGAATATTTTAATCTGTATAAGTATACAAGGAGGGTCCAAAACTCAACTTTCAAACCGTAGCTCCACAAAATACGAAACTACCTTCATTAAATAGATTATTTAAATTATATACAATTAAAGGTGAGTTTGGTACATTTGGAGTTTTTATTTGAGAGATACGGGTCTGGGAAGTTGGGATTCTGGAATCTTATTCAGATCATAACTTTTATCTGTGTATTATTTTTAGGTGAAATTAATTTTGTATTTTTCTATATGAAATTATCTACAACTTTCATGTTCAAAGTTTCTTTATTTGAAGTAAAAAGTGGAACCAAAAATAGGTCCCAAAATGAATAAAGAATGAATTGAATAAAAGGGATTTTTATTGTATTTTGGCCCTTATCTCCCCCTACTTTATTCCTTGTCAACCTAGTGATTGAGATGCCTAGGTCTCGGGGTTTCGGGTGATAAAATATTTGCAATATTTTATTCCTTTTCTTTTCTTTATTATATAATTTTGGCTTAAAAATTGTATTTTAGGCACATTTTATACAATAAGGCATGAATGATAAAATACATGATTTAACACTATTTACACACATTTGCTAAAGTTTTTAAGGCCAAAATGATAGAATAAAGATGATGAAACGTAGATTCATCATCCCCCTATACTTGCCTTTGCTAGTCCCTAGCAAACACTTATGCAATAAGTGCAGAAAAGAAAAACAAAGAAAAGAAAAAGAAGAAGGATGGATTAAGTTCAATTATTAAACTTGTCTTCACAAAATCAAAGTTTGGAGCTCAAGTCAGACCTTTGGAATTTTAGTGCGGTCGGAACCTTAATGGGAATAGGATTTGAAATCCAAACAACCTTCGATAATCCCAAAACTCTGCTCAAGTCTCCTCAATAGTCAGGTTAGAAATATCTCAACTCATACGCAAACCCTTACGATTATGAATCTGACTCGTACAGTGTAAGTGATAGTGGCTCTCCCCAGCTAGAATGACAAAGAGACTGACTTCTCCAATATGACAACCCAATGATTCCCCAATCCAATAACTCCTTCCTTGAGGAGCAGGGTATTTCCTTCTAAGTTCAAGTGGCAACCATTTCAAGAGGAGGAGGTGAAGAGAAGAATGGACGGTAGCCAGTGTAGCTACCTATCCTAGGATGCAAGACCAGTGTAGTCAAGTCATCCAGCTGCAGGCTCACATATTTTGACTTTGGAACTCAAGCTTGCTTATTGACTTTACAACATATTCACATACTTTTGCAGGCATTTTATTTTTGTACAGTCCTGTCCATTTTTTCCTTTTTTCCTTTTTTTCGAAACACTATATACAACAACATTTACATAAGGAGTTTTTCCTCTTGAGCCAGTAGACTATCCTTCTTTTGAAGCTTTATTGCAACCCACACTCTCTTGTCTTTAGAACTCATCATCACCAGACGGGTTGGGGTGCACTTCCCTCCCTAGAGGAGGACAAATGTTTCCACTTGTGTGCGTCTCATTCTAGCAAATCCAACCCCCTCACCATTCCAACTGAGTTGAGCCATGTGAAAGGTGCAGGTGTCCAAGTTAGGTCATTATCAACAAGAGTCGTGCGTGTGTTCCGAAATACTCTACTAGGCAGTCAAGAATCCATTGAACCAAGTCTCATGATCCTCAAAGAATTAAGTCAACTAGACCTGAAGTACCTCAATTCCAGTTCCTATAAGGTTCCTGTTATTAGGTAGATTTTAAAGTCCAATCTAGCTCCAATCTCTGGATTTTATTTAGACTTGTTCAACTATCAAACTCAATCCGAAAAATGCTCAAGCTATGCAAATGCGATGCAAAATGCAGAAAATATTATTGTGATGCAATTTTCAAGATTTTGAACTTTTTATGGATTTTTGAAAAGATGATGATGCATATGTATTTTTTTGTATTTTTCAAAAGATTTTTCAAATGTCTTTGGATTTTAATTTTGCAAATATTTTTGGGAATTTTGAAAACAAAAATATTTTTGGCTAAAAGCTAGGTATAAATATTTACATGGGGATGCTTCTTATATCTATAAGAAGTGGATTTTAAGAATTTACAGGGGCAAGTAATCAAATTTATAGATATAGATATATAATGGATTTTGGTGTGATGTATAAATTCCTCAAACTTAATTGAAAAGGTTTTTCAAACAATTTTGAAAACTATAGTCCAAAATAATTTTTACAAACACTTTTACAAAATGTACACATTTTTGAAAATCATTTTGCAAAGGTTTTCTAAACAGTATCTATAGATTTTTCAAAATATTTTTGCATCTATTTTTCAAACCATTTGCAAATCATTTTTCAAACATTTTATTTCACACAAAGGAAATAAGCTTTACAAAACACAATATTTTACAAAGGTTGAAAACATGTAACAAAACGTTTTCCAAATAGTTTTCAAAAGATTTTTCGCAAAAATTTTCAAACTATTCTTCAAACATTTTGCAAAAAACATTTTCACCTGATTTATTAATCAGTAGATACACAAAGAATTTGAGGAATAGTCACATCTTTTTGTTAAGGTTTTTAATGAATTTTAAAGAATTGTTAGCCATATTATTAAGAACATATGAAAGTACGAGTTATGGCTAAAATCTATACGTAGTATATACGACCCCCTATACTTAGCTTGAGCTATATCCTCATAGATCAGAGAGAAAAGAGAAGACATAACTCGTACTGAGTATAGGAAAATCTAAAGAATAAACCAATCGAAGAAATGAATCAATGAGAAGTTGACTGTCCCCCTTGTACTTAGGATCAAATAATCCTAAGTACAGCAGACTGTACATAACGTAGGGAGGGTCAAGGGTGGGAATGAACAGATCGTACTCGGGCTGTCTCCCCCTATACTTAGGGTAAAATATCCCTAAGTATAGACAAGAAGAGGAGACAATGGAGAGCATCGAAAAGAATAGAGAAACTTGGGGTGCACACCCCCCTATACTTAGGACAAAGTGTGTCCTAAGTATAGAAGACTGTCTACAAGGGGAGGCACCTTTTTGATACAAAAAGAAGATAGCAAAGGAAAAGAAGAAAAGAAGAAAAGAAGAAAAGAGATGAAGATGGAAGAAGAGATCAGAGGATATACACATCACTCCTCCTGTACTTAGGGTAAAAGAAGCCCTAAGTATAGGCAACAATAGGAGTAATGAAACGGAACGACGAATGAACACTCCGCTCGTCCACCCCCTATACTAAGGATAAAGTACGTCCTAAGCAAGGAAAACACGAGGAATGGGTGGACGAGCAATATGGGATATGGACGGAGATGAACAAAAGAGAATATACAACAAGGATGGATGTACATGTGATCAAGAAGGTAGCAATCGAACCTTTCTGCGGGACCGCTGAGGAATGTATCTGGTATGGTGCAGGTCGACATCGGGGTCCACAGTGGACGGAAGCCGATCAGGGTCGACAGAGTGAAGATCCTCAGGGGCTCTAGGGTGTAAAGGCACAGATGGATGAGTGGAAGAAGCGTGTTCAAGTCTGGCCTTGGGGGTCTCGCTGATATCAAAGTGGAATGGGACGAACTCATCATCATCGGAAGTAGTGTACTCCGTATCGTCCTGCGAGGTGTCATCAAGGTCAAAATCAAAAGGCACAAACTCATCAGTGGAAGTAGTCGAACTCTGTTCGTCTTCTATAATCTCAACCGGATCGTCTTTCTCATCAAAAGGCCCGAATTCTCGAATAAGAGCAATCAAATCAAATTCGGCCTTAGTCTTATCTGAATGTACATGAACATGAGCGGACTCATCAGTGAACGTAGTCGAAACGTGTCCATCCTGTCTAGTCTCTAAATGTGCCCGCCACTCTAGGGTATCAATCGTGTAAATCCCGCGGATGTCATCAACACAATGCCAACTCCCAGAGGAAGGAACGCCGAGGTCCATGCTTGGCAAGTCTTCCTCCATGGGGAGGAATTCTTGGGTCTCAGTGGAATCCAATAAGCAGCAAAATTCTCTGATAGTCTCATCAAGGTCATGGTCCTCTGGATCAGCCAAGATAGGTGTGGTCACATCAGGTGCATGTCTCTTGTCAACAGTGGGTGCGGTGATCGACACTTCGCTCTCGTCAACAGGACGGAAGCGAATCTCTCCTGATCCATAGTCAATAACGACCCTCACAGAGGCGAGGAATGGTTGTCCCAGGATGATTGGAGTGTGCTCCCATGTAGAGGTCTCCATGGGCAAAACGACAAAATCAACATGGTAGCTTGTGCCCTGAATTGAGATGACGGTGTTTTCTAGTATACCCTTCGGCCTCTTGATAGATCCATCAGCAACATGTACGATCATCCTGATTTTCTTGAGAGGCCCTAAGTGAAGAGACTGTATCAGAGATAAGGGTAATATGCTAATCGAAGCACCGCCGTCTAGGAGAGTGTGATCATATGTGTGGTCAGAGATGGTGCAGCTAATGAAATGTGTGGCAATGTTCCTCTTCCTAGGAATGGGACGGTGTGTGATGGCGTGGGAAGTGGCCATGGTCAAGATATGACGCTCATATCTGCTCCTCCGCTTTCTCTTCTTGGGAAGAGGAGCAGATGAATCGGTCTTGGCCTGCTTAAGTGGGGCACGGATGATCTCATGAATGGTGGCCACCACTTCGGGTTCGGTCAACATTTTTTGAATTTTTGGACCTCCTACATACAAGGAGGAAGTCGGAATCAACATCTACAAGAGGCATGCCAAGAGCAGTCTGTACAGCGGCATCCTCGGGGTCAAAGGTGGGACAGGGTGTGAGAGATTGTGTGGTCAAATGGTCTGGCAAAGGTTCCCTCTCCTTACAGTCTGAATCGATCACGTGTCTCCCGAAATCTTTTTGTGTTTTTAAGTTTTTCTCATTTTTTGTATTTTGGGCGATTGCAAGCTCTCATGATAATCCTCAAATAAATCCTCATCCTCAAAGAATGGAGCTACAGTCTGAATCTTATTTTCACTAAATATATCACTCATCCTCGAGTTCATCTGCTCCATCATCTGATTCAAGGTCTCAAGTGTGGAAATCATGAAAGGTGACTCCATGATCTCAGGATTGGGTGTGTCGAGTGTCGGCGGTGGACATGGACAAAAATCACATTCCGGATCGGGATACTCAAGGAAGAGTCGATTGTTGAAATGTGTAGGAGATGGTGGTGGAAATGATTGGTGAAGGTCAAAGTCCAAATCCAGAAATAGTGGGTTGGTCGGATATGTAAAAAAATCAGGAGCAAAGTCCTCCTGGAAAAAGTGAGGTGGACCGACTGGAGTGAACGAGGAATCCACAAAGTCCAGATAGAAAATGCTCCAGGGGTCCATCTCGAAAACAAAAGGGAATGATTGGGAGAGCGCGAAGGTCAAATCAAGAGAGTGAAGAAGAAGGCGCAAATGCGTAGAGGCGATCTAGAATACACACAAGCAGGAACAAACAAACTCACACAATACAAACCCTCAATTCACCTACTCAACTCGGTAGAGATCGAAAATTCGATCTTTTATCTTGTCTGTTTTTAGAGTTAGGTAAGAAGTCATAAGTTGTGCAAACACTTAGGGGCTGAATGGGATTTGGGCACTAATCCTTAGTGTGTATGCGAGCAAGTAAAAGCGAATACAATGAGGGGATTACTCGCCCCAAGAGAAGATTTTTTTCTTTTTGATCGATTTTAGGGTCGAGTGATGTTAGCAGTCCCAATTTTATTTGTTACCACCTTTTTTTGAATTTTTAATGAGAATGCATGAGCCTATCGGGGAGTCAATTCCTTTAAGCACCTAGGTTGGCAAAATCAGAGGGAGAGGCGGAAAAGCAATGCAAGCGGCAAACAATGATGAATGCTAAAGTGTAAATGCTCACCTTACCTCCAGCACTCTATATGAAAGGATGCTCAACAGAATTGAAACCTAATCTATATGCAGATGCAAGTCAATGAAATCACCCTAAGTGTGAGAGGATGCTATTAGCGGGAAGCATAGTTTCAAAGTTTGACTAGTCCAAAACGTCACTATAGGCACATGCAAATATATTAGGTGTTTGGACCTAATGCTACGACAAGCAACTCCTACAACTAAGGGCTCAATCACACAAAAGAAAATAAAATCAAGACCGGAAAATAAAGGGAAAAAAAGAACGCGAAGAAAAATGCGAGAAAGCCGCAGTGAGCCCCCAGGTGTACAAACACCTAGAAATTAGGCCCAAGTGTCCAAGTGTCCTGGGTACCTGTATTATTACAATAAATAGAGTCTCTCTCTCACTTAAATCATAAAAATAAATACAAGAAAAGAAAATGCAACTCAAGATGGAGCTCGGTCTTCAAAATTCCTCTTCGTCTCCTAGGTGATAGGATGGCAGACTATCGCCGGCTTCACGTGGGTGCATAGACGCCTAGGGTGGAGCGCCTCCCTCGATCCACGGTTCCTCGTACGAAATCAACAAAAGAGGAGGTTAGACAGCTCAACAAATAAATCAAAAATAATAAAAATAAATGAGGCACAAAATAAAAGCCACGAGGTATACAAACAATCACAAGCACACGTAAAATCCTGAACTAAGCGTTGTTGCTCCCCTACAACGTCGCCATTTGATTATCGAGATTTGGCGAGGGTCTAAAGTAGTCCACACAAGGTGGGACCATAGTGTCGTTGAGCGACCGCTCACGAAACCTCAATCAATCAACAATTAGCCCACAACAATCAAATAAGGCAGTGAAAGTGAATGTGGAGTTAAAGTTTATTATAACTCTACAACAAGATGTGTATAGGTGCAAATATATGTAGAGGTCGAACACAGGGAGCAGACAGGTAGAACGGGGCAAAATGCTCAAAATGTGTGACTGTGATGATTTGTCTATCTATGTTAATTTTTATAGGTTTTAATTTTATATTTTTTTAATTTTTGATTTTATAATTTTGTCTTTTTGTTTTTAATTTTTTGATTTTATATTTTCTTTTTCTATTTTCTATTTTTATATTTTCTTTTTCAATAATAGAAGATATATATAAAGTAAGAAAGAGGAGGATAAGGTATTTATAAAAATAAGTGAAAATAAGTAAAAATCAGGAAATAAAATGTTTTTGGTCTTTTAATAATTTTATAATGTTCTTAATGATTTTTCTAGATTTTCCTAATTTTTTTGTTATTTTTAAAGTCAAAAATACTGAAAACAGTAGATAAAATAAAAAGCTGAAATTAAAATGGGGATGAAAAATAGTAATCAGTGACAAAAATTTCCCAAATTAATTTTAAATGAAAGATAACAAAATAAAGAAAATTCAGGAAATGAAAACACAATTTTTAGATTTTTTATGAATGTTATAAATTTTTATGAAGGTTTTTAGAGTTTTTATATTTTTATGGGTTTTCTTTTGTATTTTTTTAATGATTTTTGGACTGAAGTTAAAACATACTAAAATAGACAATATATTTTTTTTGGGAATTTTCTAAAGTGTTTTTATATTTTTTATGTATTTTCTAATGCAAACAGTGCTTAAAATGCATGTTTTTGAATTTTTATAAATATTAAAATGCAATAAATATGCAAAATAAAAATATGGCGTGGACCTACAATGCAACATGAACTTAACGTGATTTTTTGAGAATTTTTGGGATTCTATAAATACATGTAATAAATAGAGATAACAATAAGAAAATGCACACAGGCCGGGGCATTTGTGTAAATAATAGAAACTGTAGGGGCCTGCGTGCAAACATTCCAGAAAATATATAACTAATTAAAAATGTTTCTGGAACTAAATTAAATATACAAAATCCTCCAGGTATCCTTGCAAAATTGCCGTCACGTGCGACAAAGCACGTGACCTGGTAGGGACCCAAATGTAATATTACAAAGCTCTGGGGGGCTGATTGTAAATTCCACAAAAGTTTATAACAGTTGAGCAAAGTTTTAGCAGTAAATCCTAAATACAAAATTGGCAGGGAAAGTTATGCAAAATACCCCGTCTTAGGCGCTGATGGACGGTGGGATCCCTCCCACTTATCCACGTGTCATTATCTCCTTGCATGATACCCCTTCGCGCCGATGGCTGAGATTAAAACGTGACAGAACGATTGGACGGTTGGGAGTGACTGGATCCTATGGTGGTTGCTCGCCTGGGCAGAATGACGAGATCTGACGGCTAGGAGCTCCTCTGGAAGAACCGGCCTAGAACTTGCTGATGGCGAACTTCGACCCGCTCGCCTGAGGTCTTCTGGCTGTCCGGGACCTTAAGGATGAGGGCAAAATGGAGCCAAGGCTCCTCCTCATCAGCTGACCGCTTCAGAAGTGGCGCTGGAGCTCAGGTGACGTCGCACGGGCACAAGAACGGCCGGAGACCCAGGTGCCTTCGATGTCGCGAAAATCGGCGTCATGAGACACCCTTTAGTCTCCAGATCCTGCAGGGATTAGCGCAGCAAACAAAGGGGGATTGGAGACCTTATTGGTGATGGTGGATGGGCGGTGATGGTAGGGAGTTGGCGATAAGAGCGAGTGGCCGGAGCGGAGCTCCGGAGAGGGTAGTTGGGACCAATCCACGTGATGACTCGATAAAGGGAATGACGCTACTTGGATCTAGATAGTTCCTAAGCAAGAAAATGCAAGAAAAAGACAAGCAAATCACCTCGAGCTGGCCTAAAGACCAATGAGATTAAGGACCTCATGGCCAAGGATGGCCGGAGATGGTGGAAGCACCCCCGCCTTCACCTGGGCACGCTCGATGTAGCTGGAGTGGCCCCTGTCACGGGCCTCGATCCTGAGCTGACTGGAGTGGCTAAGGCTTGGGCAAAAAAGGGTTCAAAATCGAAATGAAGGTTTGGGGCATGTTATGAAGAAGTGACACAGGGGCTCAAAGATCGAAGTGGACCGAGCAAATCGTCGATCCAAAGACCAATGCAAGCATTGGGCGTGTATGCTCAAGCCACGCGGAAGAAAAGTCGTGAAGAACTCGACATGAAATAGTGAAAGGCGTGGCCTCCAAAATTTGGAGAAAACGCCAAAAAAACTCAGATCTGACACTGTACAGACCTCGGTCAGAGAGTTGACTGAGGTCAACCAAGGAAGGAAGCTGGTCGGTCCACGTGGACCAACCAGAAAAACCTTGGCGAAAAGTATTTGTAAAATCATTTAAAAATAGAAAATGAATTAATTAGTTTTTGATTATTAAATAAAAAATATTTATTATTTTATTAGGTATTTTAATATGATTTTTAATTATTTTTATGAGGTGTAAAAATACAAGTTACCTTTTTAGGTTTGTATAGGTATATATATCTATATATTTTAATATTTTATTTTTATTTTGTATATTTAATTTTATTTATTCCGTGTATTATTTTATATATTTATAGAGTACTTTTATACACTTAAATATATTTTTATTTTATTTTTCTGAAGTGTTTGTGCATTTAATAAAATAGAGGAACCAATTATATAGGTTTGTGTATCGTTATTATACCTAGGTATTTTATATACATATTTTATTTTTGTAATTTATTTAGGTTTTTATTCTGATTTTAATGTACAAATATATTATAAGTTTTTTTACAAAATTATAAAAATATAAAATTATAAAAATAGTGATTAAATAATGAAATGAATATTTTAATCTGTACAAGTATACAAGAAGGGTCCAAAACTCAACTTTCAAACTGTAGTTCGGCAAAATACGAAACCACCTTCATTAAATAGATTATTTGAAATTATATACAATTAAAAGTGAGTTTGGTACAATTGGAGTTTTATTTGAGAGATACGGGCTGGGAAGTTGGGATTCTAGAATCTTATTCAGAGCATAACTTTTTATATGTGTATAATTTTAGGTGAATTAATTTTGTATTTTCTCTATGAAATTATCTACAACTTTCATGTTCAAAGTTTCTTTATTTGAAGTATAAAAAGTGGAACCAAAAATATGTCCCAAAATGAATAAAGAATGAATTGAACAAAGGGATTTTTATTGTATTTTGGCCCTTATCTCCCCCTACTTTATTCCTTGTCGACCTAGTCATCGAGATGCCTAGGTCTCGGGGTTTCGGGTCATAAAATATTTACAATATTTTATTCTTTTTCTTTTCTTTTCTTTATTCTATAATTTTGGCATTAAAAACTTTATTTTAGGTACATTTTATACAATAAGGCATCAATGATAAAATACATGATTTACCACTATTTTCACGCATTTGCTAGGATTTTTAAGGCCAAAATGATAGAATAAAGATGATGAAACGTAGACATCAGTACTGCTGTGGAGGAGGCTGAGTGTACTGCTACGGCTGCTACTGCCTCCACTGTTGTCCCTGATGGTAGGGATGATCTTGCTGGTAATGGTGTGATGGCTGGAAGTACTGGGGTTGTTGCTGCTAAGACTGGCTGCTCTGTCCGCTTTGAGCTGGAGACTGCTGTTGGGATGAGGTGCCTTCGATAGACCACCTGAATCCGGGATGATCACGACAGATCCCGAGGGTCTACCGGTCATACCAAATCCCGTTGACTTCCATCAACAGCTCCAGCTCGTATGGGGAAGGGGAAAGAACTGCTAGGGGCTGATCCGACTGATACACCATCATCTGAGTCTCTTGAGATGGTGGTGAATGAGAGTAGTGCTGCAACGACTGAACCGACTCTACCTAGATGTGGTGAACCTAGCGGTACTGGGCAGATGGTTGGAAAGAGAGGTTGCTGTTGTGATCAGCCCGTAACCTGTGACAGGGCTGAGAAGCCATCTGTGCCTCCTGTAGACACATGATCTGGGTCTTCAGGTCACTGAGAGTCTGTCCCAACTGGTCTATCTGTGTCATGCCCTGACACTGCTTCTTCTCTATGATCTCGATGCAGTCCAGCTTCTCGCAGATAATCCCCATATCAGCTGCTAAAGACTCTGCATGTGCTGCTGCTGCTGACAAAGTAGATGGACCTGCATCAACCCGAGCTATTCTCTGATAGTACACGGCCTGTGGAAGGGGCTTCCCCTGTGTGTAGACACAGATCTGGGACATCACCATGTAGTTCTCTGCCATCTCCTCATAGATGACTCAGACCTGGTCCTCATCCTTAGTGAAATAGGACCCCCACATGAGGTATTAACAAGCCCATGCAGCTCCGGTTTCAGCCTACAAAAGAAACTCTGCACTAAGTTGGGCTTGGAAATCTCATAGTGTGGACACCGATCGATGAGCTCTCTAAAGCGATCCCACACCTCATGAAACTGCTCATTGGGGATCATGGTGAAGTTGTTGATCGGAGCTTTAGCCACATTGATCCGGTCGAGTGGTAGTACTTGTTCAAGTACTTGATCCACAACTGCTCCCAAGTAGTAACATATCTCCCCAATTGCTTCAGCCAGTAGGCTGCTCTATCGACCAGGGAGAATGGGAATGCCATCATCTTGATGGTGTTTGCAGGTGTAGATGTGTCTCCTCGGTGGTTAGCCCATGGAACTTGGGCAGTAACTGGATCGTCCTGTAGGCCGAGCTTGAAGTCACCCAGAATCTCCGGAAGCTGGATCCAACGATGGGTGAGGGTTGCACCAGTATTGTGCTACTAACTCATCATCCGTGCAGGTCTGGCTGACTCCTGTGGTTCTTCTGGTCGTTCGTCTACTCCTCATCCAGGGTCTGGTATGTCTCCACCAGCTGATCGTTGCAGCTCCCCTCTATCGACTCGCATATGCGCTAACTCACAATGCACCTTTGCCACAAATGCTCCCTGATCTTTAATCTATCTCTGCATCGCCTCCAGGGAGGCTAGGAGTCTGTTGTTGACAGTGCCCTGATCTAGAAAATAAGTAGAACCCAGGGGCTACTCATAGGTGCGTACTCGCTGCTGGCCATCTCGTGGGTCTCTGCAAAGGCAAAAGACCCGAACTCAGGTGTTGTCAAATGTACAAATAGCTACACTGGTCTCTTCTCTAGCACCTCATGACTGGTGGGAGAAGGGTGGTCGAAGGGGAATAGGGTGGTGTCGAACTCGGGTTCAGAGAGCAGGTCTGGACTCTCCGAAACAACCCTAGATGAGTGTGGAGGAGCGCTCGAGAGTGGTGCTGTCAAAGGAAGCCTAAGGGACCTCCTTCCCATCATCGTGATATAGGGATGAATGCGGATGATATCTAGAACGCAAACAATATCATAAGTCAAACCTCCAATTCACCTAAACAACACTAAGCTAATGACCATAAGGGCTCAGTCGATAATCTTGTCAATTTTATTTTAGGTGATTAATCAGTCTATAAGAGCGATTAAGCGAGCTGTTGGGAACTCGATGCTCCCAGGAGACTGGCCGAATCCCACAGTTAGATCTTTCCCATCCAGTATGGATTGCAAACCATTTACCAGCTAGTTGATGAATATGTGATTCATCACTCTTAAAGTTGAAAATAGAGCCTTGTTCCCTAGTAATTAGAGGCATATTTCCACCAATATTGCATAATTAGCATTCATGCATGAATTGATAACATTTACATTTTAGCATTCGCATCTGCATTAAATAAGAAGCCAAATCCACCTGTAAAAATCACTCATCTATATATATTTTACACTAACCCTAAATCCCATAAAATCCACTCTATACTGTATATATTATGAACAATAATACAAGAAAAATACCAAAAAAATGCTAACCTGTAAAAATGACAAATAAGACCCCAAACCAAGTTTGAGACCATGGACCTTAGAATGCACACATCTCTCTCATACAACCTCCGATATAGGTCTACTCACTTTTAAAATAATACACATTCAGAGGCTTCAAAATGAGACCACTTTCATTTAAATCGGAGCTCGTATGCAAAACTTGGGTTTTGGGCCCCCCATTGTATACTATATGTATGTATATTTGTACCCTTGTATTTTATTACTTTATTCGACCTCGTTTCTGTTTTTGATCCACATGAAACTTGTAGATCTCATCGAGATCTGCAACTTCCATGTTTTGAGTTTTTCCAAATTCGGCCATTTTCTCCCTTTTATTTCAGATTCTTTTTCGACTAATCAGATTGGGCCACGTAACGCCCTCTGGTTGCGCCGCGCGACCCTGCTCATCACGCGCCACGCACCCCTCTTTCTCTACCGTCTAATGGCTTCCTCGTCCCCCAAATCTTAGCCATCCATTCCACCACTCATTCCAGCCGTCTAATATGGGCCTAGATCTCATCCAGACCGTCGGCCAGTGCCTTCTTCTCAGACAACCACGTGCCATCGCCCACACCACACGATCATCTCCTCTCGCTTCAGATCCAAGCTACTCATCCCCGCCTCAACTCCAACCCTTGGATCATTATCCCAGATCTCATCACGACCACTCATTTCCACATCCACCACCTTGCGCCACGTGGTTCTCCATGAGCCACTAGATCGCCTCCATCCGTGCCGTTCATCCCACTCCAATTCCTCACCATCCGATCCTACGCCAGATCTCATCTCCACCATTCGCCAACGCTTGCACCTACGCTCGCCACACATCACGCCCAACGCCATTCGACCACAAGCCCTGGATCTAATCCTAATAGTTTTCGCGTGCCCACTCTTAGTCGTTGGATCGCGAGATCCAACGATCCAAAGCTCGTCTTCCACCTCCAGCCGCCTTCCTCGCGCACGTCACCCACCTCGTGTCGCCTCCTCCTTTCTATTTTTGGTACCACCACGACCACCATCTCCACCCACTGATCACTCCACGATGAAGCTCGTAGCTCCCTCATCCTTGCCAACACCCATGCATACCATGACCTCCTTCTCTTGCGCTCCACAAACTCCACGAACATCACACCTCCATCACCTGGACCCCATCTCCTTCCTATAAATACCCCATCTCCAGCGAACTTCCACCCCATCCGCAATAGCAAGAGGTATCCTAGAGATCCTAGCTACCGATTGGTGACAACAATTGCGAGTGAAAGCGAGCGACGATAGGCCTTCACCTTCGGCGAGATCCACGGCGTAGCCATGCCGTGCCGCAGCACCTCCGATGATCTGCTTGAGCTCGATCCCTCTACCGACCCTGAGCGACGACCGAAAGCCTCCTCCAAGCTTCCAATGCCCAGGTAGATTCGTCCATTCTCATTTGATCTGCATTTTCTTCTCAACCATTCTTCTCGCATTTTCCCTGTCATTTCTGATCGACAACACATCTCTCCGAACTTCCGCCGAGCTCTGCCTTGGATCTCTCACCTTCGCGCCACCATTTGTTCGTCCTTATGACACATCGACCGTCTCCGACCACAGCTCCGCCTTCACGACGGAGGAAGAATGCTACTGACACCCATCACTTCGCCCCACATGCCTCTCGCACACTCACGCACTCCCACGAGCATGAGCTCCCATTTTCTGGCACGATCTAACGCTGTAGGTACCATCTATATCATTGATCGGATGTCTCAATAGAGCTCATTCAAGCTTCATCGCCGCTGGCTTACAGACCGCCCCAACTTCATCCAAGACCTCCAGTCGCTCTGCCACGCTTCCACGATCGATTCTAGATATCCATGAGTCGCCAGTGACGTTCACTAATCACGAGGAAGGGCGGCGGAGTCAGACCCCCTTCGTCGGAGCCTCGCCAAGTCCGCTGCAGGAGGAGGCGGACCGAAGGTACAAGAATCACAGCTACCGTTCGATCCCCTTGATCGAACAGTCCTCGTTCGCCCACGTCATCTGCATTAGACGTCGTTGGATCAGGAGGATCTAACGGTCCATACACAACCACGTTGCCATCGCCTTGAGCTCCAGCCTCCGTTGGATTCATCTTGATCCAATGGCCAATGTCATGCCACATTGCCTCGCTCCAGATGCTATCACCACCGTTAGATCTATCTTGATCTAACGGTTCATAGGTGCGCCACGCATTCAACTCCAGATGCCGTTGGATCTCTCAAAATCTAATGGTCCAACACTCGCCACGTAGCGCCCTCCAAGCCTCTTCCCCAACCCTAGGCTTGGAGCACCCGAAGCAGTACCGGAGCAATGCTCAAGCCTCCCTCTGAGCCTTTGACGCCTCCCGAGCCTAGCATCTCACGTGTCTCTCACGTGAGGACTAAATTAATTGCATCGAGGCCCCTGCAAGTTTCTAGAATTACAATTCCGTCCCTTCTAGGCGCTTCACGTGAGGAGCAAGTGTCCCCGTGGAAATTTTGCATCCATACTCCCAACATTATAGGTATTTACACTTTAGTCCATGTATGCATGTTTTATTTCAAGCAATTTTAATTTATATCTTGAATTTTGGTCCATGTATTTGAACGTATATCTAGGCATTCATTTTTCATTATTTTTGAATTCCAAAAATTGCTTGTTGTAGTTTAACTTCTCCTTTATTGTTGTAAACACGTGTCATATTTTTTTAGCTTCACAGAATTTAATATTATTATCTTTGTGGAATTTGACATAGTTTGCCCACAGTGTGCTTGAAATTCATTACTAAATTATTTGTTACTCCAAAAATCACATTAGACTTAGTTTATGTTTTCTCTACATTGTGCCCAAAAATCATAGCATTTGCACGCATCACGAGGCCTGAATAAATTCATTAGTGTTTTTCTTAATTAATTTTTAATAAGTCCAATTTACATCATTTTTTAGGTTTATCAATTTTCCCGGATTCCTCTTATATAGATATATCTAGGATAATTTTTATATCTGAAAATAATGTGCTTTGGTATTTATTAAAATTAATCTTGTAAAAACTACACTGCATCCTTATTAAATTCCTGTTTAATTCATTTAGAGTCTAAAAAGTCCAAAAAAATGTAGTAGCTTAGTCTCATCGCATATCATATTCTGGCCAAGTTTCATTAATTTTGAACTTTATTTGACGATCATTCATGATTGAACTTAAAATTTAGCTTGAAATTGAATTGTATTTTCCTTAATTGCATAAAAAAGACCAAAAATATTCTCCTAAAAATCTGACATCAAAATTAACTTAAAATTTACCTAAGGAGGCAGCTGCCTCCCTGAGTTTGACCTTGGGCTTGCCCAAATAAAATAAATTTGCCGCTTGCATTTAACCGAAAATTAAATCTAAGTGGTTTTTGACAAGTTATCGACTACTCGACTACAACGAATGACAAACTTAATTCGATCATTAATCTGGTTGAATAAGGGCAGCCGAGGCCTCTCCAAAAATGATGCTGTTGCCGAGGAGGCACAACTTAGGTTAATTTTTAGAGAATTTTGATTTTGGATTTTCCATCATCGGGTAGTCTGATTCCCGGCTTTTCATGTGAATATTTTCTGTTCCATTTTTTGTTTATTGTGTGTCCTCCTTTATCTGACCTCCATTTATTTTCATGCGAGGAATACGAGGAGTCGAAGGTGCTTCGCCAAGCGAGCCAAGGATCCTGCATTAAAATAATTTGAGTGATTGTGTGAGGACTTGTAATTTTCTTTTATTTCATTTTGTATTTTTTCCAACGGTTCCCGTTTCGGTTCTCGCACGTGTAAGTATAATAAAACGTGTCCCCGTGTGTTGTATGGATTGCTTTGCGTAGAATAGGACCTGCACTTGCGACTCTTAGAGCTACTTTAGGACCTGTTTGTGCTCGTAAAATTCTAGGACCACACTTCACACATAAAAGACGCACTTAGATCGCATAACTTAGCCAAATTTAAACTGTTCTTCACTCGCTAATAGAACTACCTGTATAGGAGCGACTTTTATCGCTTGCATTCATATATTTTTAAAATTTCAATTTTGTTTTGCATCCTGCATAAAAAGTGAAAGGTTCACTGTAAGTCTTCTCTACTTGGAATTCATCATTGTTTTATCTTGCATCAGCTTTTCTTGAATCCTTCCCACTTGGTTTTTCAAACTTAGGTTTAAAGGGAATTGGGACTGGACGATAGGCGTTCCTTGTGTGCTGGATTAATCAAGTGATCACCTAACTTAAAACCGGGACTGCTAAACAAAATTGACCAAAAAATCAATAAAATCAGAAATTCTGTGTGTGGGAGATTAACTCTGACCTTGTTTTCAGGCTGGGTGAGGGTACTAGAGTGTGTGCACACACCTTAAGTCACTGCCAAAAATCCTCGCCTTCCATATCACGTACCCCGATCCGAGAAAATATCACAGGCTGAACTATGGTTTCAATTGACCAACGCCAAGTAGCCTCTGCCTACCCTGGTAGGTAGATAGGGGCGAAATTGCGGTGCACCGCGCCAAGTTTCTAGTAGCCTCCGCCTGCTCTGGCAGGTAGATAGAGGCGAAGTTAAAGCCTTGTCAGCCTTCACGTACTCTGTAGGTAGATAGGGGCATGTCCTTGAACTTTCAACTGGTGATAGGAGCGGAGAAAGGAAGGGCGTTGGTATCTTAGGCGGCAGGTTAAACAGGAGAGATGCATCTGGCTTTGAGCCGACTCCCCTATAGGTCGCGTAACCTTTGCTCCTTGCTTGAAAATTCATACTTAAAATCAACCAGACTAATCAGACTTGGTTTCGGGTCCTTCACCATGTTGAGTGTGAAAATCAGGGTTTGGATTTACTTGCTTGCTTCAGGTAGGAGTAAAATCCTATCTTACATTTTTCTCCCGATTCTTCTTCTCACCATCCAAGATGACTGACTGGGGGGATATCTACTCCCGATTCGCAAATCTTTCCTTGAGCTCCTCACGAAGTTCATCTTCACCAGCCCAAGCACAACTTGGGCCAACCCAAGCTCATGACCCTCTTGAGTTCAGGACCCATCACTCTCATGGTGGTTACCCTCAAACCAACCCTTTTCTCTCCTCTGATCTCACCGAGGAAGACCATTGCCTCGGTGAGAATGTCTTCATTGATATGTCCTCTAACCTAGACCATCTTCTTTACCCAAGAGAAGAGGACAAGATGCCTCCGAAGAAACACCTCGATGAAGAGGATCCTAGAGATGATCCCATGCACCAAATCCTGGCCTGGTTAGATAGAGCCGAGCAACTGAATGTAGAACTTATGGCTAGGATGGGACATGTAATCGAGGCATAGGGAATTGATCGACCCATGGTAGATGCCTATAACCCAGCAGAAAATGAAATATACAGTTGGCTTGTACCTGAGGTTCCCCCTGAAGTGTTCGAGCTGAAGCCCCACTTTCTGAGTTTGTTGTCGAAGTTCCATGGAAACGCCAACGAAGAACCATATGCTTTCCTTAGAGACTTCGAGCTGGTTTGCAACAACCTTAGTCACCCTAGGGTTGGGCAAGACTACATCAGGCTGAAGGGTACCCCATTTGCCTTAGGAGATAAGGATGCACATTGGTTGAAAAATCTCGGGGTAAGATGTACGACCTTGATGGAGTTCAAGGATTTATTCTTGAAAAAGTTCTACCCGCTCAGTAGGACTAAACATATGAGAACCAAGATCGCGAGTTTTTCTCAGGGACCCAATGAACCATTCCATGAAGCCTGTGATAGATTTAATGACTTAACTCAGAAATGCCCTTGCCATGGCATTACCAAGGCGATCTTAGTCAAGACCTTGTTATGTGGCATGACCCCGGAGATGCAGGGGTTAGTGAGTGAAGCATGTGGAGGCAGATATCTGAACAAGAACGAAGATGTTGTATGGAAGATTCTGGAGTAGATGGCGGAAACATGCAGATCTCAGGCCACTAGGGCCTATCAGTTGTCTCCCTCAAGCCTATCTAATGAGACAACTTGGAGGACTGTAGCAGATCTGACAGTTGATCTCATCTCAAGCATGGGGATAATCGCGGATACGCTTACTATGGTAGAGCAAATCCACAAGAGGGTTACTGACGAGTCGCTAAATACGATAAATAATTCGGTCACGTTGTAGCACGTGTACTTAGCGATTCAGTCAGAACCGAGAGAAGAAATCCATGAAGAGTGTCTCAGCTTTAATTTATATCCCAGGCAAGTCGGGGTCGAACTCAGGGAGGCAAAGGAACAACTTGAGGTTAATTTGAAAATTTAGATCTTGATTTCCAAATGCATTTTTTTAGATTTTTTAATGCAAAATGAATGTCAAATACAAAATGCGGGTGAATTAAGTACTAAGAAATCACACAACTTAGCCAAATTAATTTTAATGTCAAATTAATCTAATTCAGCCAAATTATATTTTTCCTAGAATTCTAATCCAGTGATGAACA
Organism: Ottelia alismoides; assembly: GCA_037367405.1. NCBI lineage: Eukaryota > Viridiplantae > Streptophyta > Magnoliopsida > Alismatales > Hydrocharitaceae > Ottelia > Ottelia alismoides. The sequence goes on from JAZKJV010006568.1 coordinate 231,587, forward strand.
CAAAACATATTTTTTTTAGAATTTTAGGGGTTAAAATGCAACAATGAAAAATACACACTTTTTATGGGTAACGAAGATGTTGTATGGAAGATTCTGGAGTAGATGGCAGAAACATGCAGATCTCAGGCCACTAGGGCCTATCAGTTGTCTCCCTCAAGCCTATCTAATGAGACAACTTGGAGGATTGTAGCGGATCTGACAGTTAATCTCATCTCCAGCATGGGGATAATCGCGGATACGCTTACTATGGTAGAGCAAATCCACAAGAGGGTCACTGATGAGTCGCTAAATACGATAAATAATTCGGTCACGTTGTAGCACGTGTACTTAGCGATTCAGTCAGAATCGAGAGAAGAAATCCATGAAGAGTGTCTCAGCTTTAATTTATATCCCAGGCAAGTCCGGGGTCAAACTCAGGGAGGCAAAGGAACAACTTGAGGTTAATTTGAAAATTTAGATCTTGATTTTCAAATGCGTTTTTTTAGATTTTTTAATGCAAAATGAATGTCAAATACAAAATGCGGGTGAATTAAGTACTAAGAAATCACACAACTTAGCCAAATTAATTTTAATGTCAAATTAATCCAATTCAGCCAAATTATATTTTTCCTAGAATTATAATCCAGTGATGAACACAAAACATATTTTTTTTAGAATTTTAGGGGTTAAAATGCAACAATGAAAAATACACACTTTTTATGGGTTTTTCTGCAATTTCTCACACAAACAGAAAGTAAAATTATGAAAAATTTACTGAAATATAAACATATTGCAAGGAAGCTACAGTAATTTTTTTGGAATCTTTTGACAAGTTATGAATTTTTTATGGATTCTTTAGTGAAAACAGAGTAACAGTGAGTAAATAATTTCTAATAAATCCATGTTTTTCAAATTAGGCAGAGAGAAAATTATCTCATATAGGTATTTTTATAAGGAATACAGGAGACTTGAAATTTTATGAAAATGACATATGTGGATTTAATTAAAAATCAAATACTAAAAATACTCTACAATTTATTTCAGGCATAAGACAACTCTACTTTGGATGAAATTTGGACAGTAAGTTAAACACTCTTCAAGGCATCATAATTAATTTTTGTGGAATTTTTAGAGAAAGTGTGTGTGAGATATAAATTTAAGAGCTAAATTTGGGTAAAATATACAAAATTTCAGTTAAGCATTTTTAATAAATTATCCAAAGTCAACAAAAATATAAATAAATATCCATGGGGTATAGAATTAGTTTTTCAACATCAATACATTTTTCATTGAATAAAAAGATGCAAAATAGGTGTCCAAATCAACACACAATCATAGGGGTATTGGTGCAAACTCAAAAAACAGTATTTACATCAAAAGCATGTACAGGGACCATTCTGTAATTATAAAACTATACAAGAAAGTTTTCAATTTTTACAATTAAAAAAATAAAGAAAAGAGGTTGGACCTTCTTCTACTTCCTGGAGACGGTGGAAATGGGGTAGTGAAGAACCCAACAAGGGACGGGCGGCGCCGCCCGTACGCGGCGCGCGACGGTGAGGAGGGGGACGGCAGGAGGCGCAGCCCGCGGCACTCGCGCGACGGCAGTGGCGCGCAGACCTAAAGAGGGCGGCTGGCGGAAGGGTGACTGACTGGAAGGAGCGGCCGGCGGCACGCCGCTGTGGCGAAGGGCGGCACGGCCGCGTGCTGCCGCGAGGCGGAGGAGGCGGCGGTGCAGCCGCCGCTAGTGAGAGGGGCGGCGGCGTGGCCGCTTGGTGGAGGCGGGGCGCCGACGCGCGGATTAGGGAGATGGCGGCCGGCGGTGGGTACTCCCACCGCTGTTGAGTTTTTTTTAATTTTTTTTTAATTTTTTTGTTTTCTTTTTTCTGCTGTAATAAAAAGCTCTTTTTTTGTTTAATTTTTTTTAAATTTTTTTATAACAGGTAACAATATGTACACAAAGAAGAGGGGGGAAAATAAACGAGGATGTGAAGATGTGATAAAATTATGGTGGTGTTGGTAATATGATAAAAAAATTGAGAAAATGACAACTATGTTAAAATGAAGGGAAAATTTACCTGCGATGAACGTGGTCGCCTATGTTGTGCTCGTGAGAGCACGGTCTTCGCTCGAATCGCCGGCACGCGATGAGCTCGAGCAGCGTGCGGTTGCGGCTGCGATGTTGGCCAAGAAGCCAACGGATCTCACCGGAGAGAGGGTTGGTCGTCGCTCGACCGCGGTTGCATCGCTGTCACCGATTCAACTGTGGGAACTAAGCTCTCCTCATATAAAGATGGATCAAAGGCAAAACTGAGGAGAATGACATGTATATAAAGATGATGGAATGAGAGTTTATTAAAATGGTGGGAGGTTATATTATTAATGGAGTTGAATGGGAGGTTTATAAAATGGTGGGGTTGAATGGAGGTTGGTGGTAGGATGAGTTGAATGGTGGTTATTGTAGAGAATGTAAAATAAATAAATAAATGAAATAAAGTTGGCTACTTTAATTACAATAGAATAAAAAAGAAGAAAATAAATAGTGGAGAATTTACAAGGGAAGACAAACAACATGTATATTTTTTTACTTTTCTAATATGTAATTGTTTTTATCTTTTTAATAAGAGATATTTAAACAGAAAAATACAATAAAATACTACAATTAAAATACAACACAAGTATGATTTTTTTTATATTGTTAATAATTAAGAAAGGTAAAATAAAAAATGAAGAAAGAATGAATATATACATAATAAACAATGTACATCTAGGTCCCAAAACTCAACTTTTGCAAATGAGCTTCGATTTTAATGAAACCACTTCCGTTGGATAGATAATTTTCTAACTTGAACTTTAAAAGTGAGTTTGATGAATTTGGAGTTCAGACGGAGCGGGAATTTGGCTTGGAAGTTGGACTTTATGGCTTCTTCTCTTTGGATCTAGGAGCATTTATTTGAGGTAAAATTTATTTTGTATTTTTGTATTTTTATATACATTTTTATAAACAAGTTAGAGAAATAATTAGGCAAAAAAGAGTTGAAATGAAATTATTAAAAATACATGAAGTTTTGGGTTATTTACATGTGAAAAACTCCTTCATTTTTGCGACTTTTATGGGTAATTTATTTTGTACAATCTAATATACGATAATTAGTGTATTTTATTTACAAGAGTCATTTTGTTAATTTATGGATTTTATGGGCATTTATCTGCGATTTTACTCGGGGATTTTTCTAAGATCAAGATATTGCGATGATGAATCGCAGATTCATCACCCCCCCTATACTTAAACTTTGCTAGTCCTCGAGCAAATAAAGAATGAATAAGTTGGATAACCCCTGATTGTGCATGTGAATACAAGACTTGATCCGTTCAAGAACTCTCAGTTTTAGAGATCCTAAAATTCTAAGCTGAACCGAGCTCTAGTCAAAAGGTACCCAATTTCCCTAATCATCAGACTCTCTTTGTATACATATATATATAAGGGATATGACTTTAAGTGTTGACCGCAGTTATAAGAGTAGAGTCACAACATCACACAAGGTTCCAGTCCAAGAGACTCTCCTAAGGACCCGATCGTCAACACTAGGGAATAAACCATTTCTTGCATCCAATCCACCGTCTCTTTAGTTGTCAGACTTAAAGTGTAGATGGAAGGCCAGTTGATGGAGGGCATAGGATTGTGTCATTTCTTCTCTCCCTCTCATTGGAACAAGGATCCTCTCAAGTGCCTTATTACGCAACGCATATTTTGGTGTTGATCAGTGCGTCCATCAAGAGAAGTTGGAGCCGTCTGCACTTGTTTTCCTGGGAGTACACTGGGGTGTGCCTTTTTTGAGTACCTATCGTACCTTCTACACCCAGACTTGTAGCATTTACGATGTAGAGCCCTTTTTTGGTGCAAGCCCGACTCCTGGTCCTAATAGCGGTGGTCCAAGTGGACACTTTGAAATGGTTGGGAGCGCTCGCCTTTGGTGGAAGCTCTTTTGATAATTGACTTTGTGGAATGAGAGTTTTTCTTTATCATTTAATTACTTTGTAGTATTTTTTGGCTAGCTCCACTGCTTTTACCAAGAGTTGGAGCATACTGATCAACATTTTTTTATTTTATCACACCCTGGCACATAGGTAAATGTCAAGAGATAGTACAAGAACCATGTTCTCATACTGTCTAAAGATGCTGACACTCAGGTTTCATGAAGCCTTCATTGATTTTATCCCATCCTCGAGCATCATCAAATCAAGTCCAAACTCAAATCCATCATCCCAGTTCCTCAACCCATCTCATCATAACTAAAGTCGTGTATGTGAGGTGCTGATCATATTCTTAAGGTAGAGACTAAGCATGCAATATAGCACATAAATCTTTCAAACTAGGGAAATGTGAATAATTAAGTCCAAGATCCTAATGACTAAGGCTAGTTAACTCAAAATATCAAGACCTCATAAACCAAGTGTTCTTGAACATCACTAGTCTTGTGTGAAAGTGAATTATGTCCAGGGCTTAAACCAACTTATTAGTTAGTTTTTTAGTTTTTTTATGATTGAATGATTTTTTTAAGTTTTAGAAAAAGTTTTTTTTTCAAAAAGTTTTTTTTGACAAACAAAGGCAAAGAAGTTTTTTTTGGATGATTGATTTTTTTTAAGTTTTAGAAAAAGTTTTTTTTCAAAAGTTTTTTTTGACAAACAAAGGCAAAGAAGTTTTTTTTGTTAGAAAAGTTTTGCTTCTTTTTTTAAGAGTTTTTTTGAAAGAGATAGGTAAATAAGAAAGGACTTTTTTTTGAAAAAGTTTTTTTTTTAAAAAAAAGGAAAAAGAGTTTTTTTTTAGAATTTTTTTAAAAGTTTTTTAAGAGATTTTTTGAAAAAAATTTGTTTTTTGAACTCTTCTTTTTTTACCCACCCCATAATTATTGTATAATATATACAAAAATACGTGAAAGTACGAGCTATGGGTAAAGTATATATGTAATATATACACGCCCCCTATACTTAGCATGTGCTATGTCCTCATGGCACAAGAAGCGAGAAAAGACATAGCTCGTGCTAAGCGTAGGATGGCTAAAATAATAAAAGAATAATAAAAAGTATAGAAGTCGATCTGCCCCCTATACTTAGGCTCTAGTCAGTTTAAGTGTAGAAGAAGAGCAAAAATGGGACGGATGAGGTCAAGAGGAGAAATGGATGAGTATATACACATGACGGGAATCGGCTCCCCCTATAATTAGGCTCTTGTAAGCCTAAGTATAGGACAAGAGTAAGTGTAAGAACCGATGTGATCTGGAAAATATACAAGGAAGGGAGAATGTACAAGAGTGATTGAATCTTCTAAGATGTTGAATCTGTATGCTGCATCTTCATGAAGAGTAATAAGATGTATCTGCTCTGTGCTCACTCTGCATGAAGTTGATGACCTCGACTTGGACTAACTGCTCTTTTGAATCAACAAAATGCTTCAACAGTTGTCCATTCACCACATGAGATTGTGCACCATCTACGAGATCAGTTATCTCTACACTTCCATTCTCGTGCACTATCTTAACCACAAAGGGACCCGTCCATTTAGATTTGAGCTTCCCATGGAACCTCTTCAACCTGGCATTGAACAACCATACCTTTTGCCCAGGGACAAAGTCTTTGCACCTAATGTGCTGATCATGCCATCTCTTTACTTTGTCCTTATAAATCAAACTGTTGTCATATGCCCTATTTCGGATTTCCACGAGCTCGTTCAAGTTCAAGTCTCGGCCAAGCCTCCCTAGGTGACAACTCCAATTAATCTTCTTAATGCCCATTCGGATTTATGGATCAATTCTGCGGGCAAATGGCATGGCTTTCCATAGATCATTCTAAATGGTGAAGTAACCAATGGTGTCTTGTAGGCCGTCCTATAGGCCCACAGAACTTGGTCCAAGAGCTGAGACCAGTTACTTCCTATTGGGACGAACCAATTTCTGCAAAATACTCTTCACCTCTCTGTTCGAAACCTCTGCCATGCTATTGGACTGTGGGTGGTAAGGACTAGTAACTCTATGCTCAAATCCATAGTCCTTAACTAAAGATCTCATATCTCGGTTTCACAAATGGCTACCCTCATCAGATATCAAAACTTTTGGCACCCCGAACCTAGCAATAATATGATCTCTCACAAACTTACAAACAGTCTTGCTGTCTGCGGTTCGGGTTGGGATAGCCTCCACCCACCTAGATAGATAGTCAACCGCCAACAATATGTACTCATGTCCATGGTTGTTGGGAAAGGGACCCATAAAATCTATGCCCCATGCATCAAAAACATCACAAATAATCATCGGTTGCATAGGCATCTCATCTCTCTGTCCAACTGTCCCTCCCATCCTTTGACAAATCAGGCACGATCGCACAAAATCAATGGCATCTCTAAACAAGGTCGGCCAATACAATCCACATTGAAGTACTTTGTGAACGGTTCTCTTTCCCGAATGGTGTCCTCCAGCCTCAAGTGAATGACAATATGTGAGGACACTATGGTATTCCTCCTGAGGAATAAACCTTCTCCAAACACAATCCGGTCCTTCACAGAAAAGGAAAGGATCGTCCCAGTGGTATCTCCTTGAATTCGACTTCAGTCGATCAATGTTGCTCCTAGTCCAACCATGGGGAACCTGCTTGGAGACAAGATAGCTCACCATGTTGGCATACCACGGGAGGGAGTCAATAACACAAATTGACTCATCTGGGAAGGTCTCTCTAATCCGCTCATGATCAGGAGAATCCTTAAGTTCAATCCGAGAAAGGTGATCAGCCACAACATTCTTCACTCCAGGTTTATCTTTTATCTCCAAATCAAATTCCTGGAGGAGTAAACTCCACCTAAGAAGACGTGCCTTCGCGTCCTTCTTTTCCATTAAATATCGAATGGCTGTGTGATCAGTATAAATTGTCACCTTAGAGCCCAAAATATATGATCTGAACTTCTCGAGGGCCCATACTACTACGAGCATTTCCTTTTCAGTCACTGTATAATTTTTCTATGTAGGATCTAATACTTTGCTCGCGTAATGGATCGCAAATGGAATCCCTTCTCGTCGTTGTCCTAACATAGCTCCTATAGTGAAATCTGAAGCGCCAGTCATGATCTCAAAGGGAAGAGACCAGTCAGGAGCTTGTAGGATAGGCGGAGGCACAAATCTTCCTTTTCAAGACACCTGTGATCTACAACGAACTCTGTGTCTTTCCCTAAGAGCTCAGTCAGTGGGCGGGCGATCTTTGAAAAATCTTGAATGAATCTCCTATAGAATCCGACATGCCCTAAGAATGACCACACTGACTTCACGTTGGTAGGTGGATTGAGTTTCTTGATCACCTCCACCTTGGCAGGGTCAACCTCCATTCCCCTTTTGGAGATGACATGCCCCAACACGATACCCTCCGTCACCATAAAGTGACTCTTCCTCCCAGGAGAGTACCAGATTCACCTCTCTACACCTCGTGAGGACTCGGTCCAAGTGCTCTAGACATGTATCAAAAGAATCACCATGGATCGAGAAGTCATCCATGAAAATTCTAGGAAATCTCCCACCATCTCGGCAAATATGGCTATAATGCACCGCTGAAATGTGCCTGGCACATTGCAGAGCCCGAATGGCATGCGCCTGAAAGCATAAGTGCCGAATGGACATGTGAATGTGGTCTTTTCCCTGGTCCTCAAGGGCTATGGCCACCTGGTTGTAGCCTGAGTACCCGTCAAGAAAACAGAAGAACTCTTTCCCTACGAGTCTCTCCAAGATCTGATCAATAAACGGCAAGAGAAAGTGATCTTTCTTGGTCGCGACATTCAGGCGCCTGTAGTCAACATTGACACGCCACGACGTAGGTACTCGTGTCGCATCTCTACCCCCTCCTCGTTGGTGACCATTTGAATTCCAACTTCTTCGGGACAACATGAAGCGAGGCCACCCACTTGGAGTCAGAAATAGGGTATATAAACCCTACTTTGCACCATTTCTCAATTTCTTTCTTCACCACTTCCCGTAGATTGGGGTTAAGTCTCCTCTGAAACTCACGGGAAGGTCTCACGTTATTCTCAGTAAAAATGTGGTGCGAGCAGAGAGCGGGGCTGTTGCCCACGAGATCCGACACTGTCCAGCCTATTGCTTTGCGGTTCCTCTCTAAGACCTCTAACAACCTAGACTCCTGTTCTAAAGTCAAGTCTGAGCTAATGATGACAGGATATCCTCTCTTTGGGTCCCGCAAGAAAGGCATACTTGAGTGTAGGAGGTAGTGATTTCAGTTCTGGCAATGTGGTATCATCAATCAGATCTGGTTGAACTGAATCTGAATCTGGTTCCGTGCTGTATGAAGGTGGGATAAGTTGAGTAGTACTCACCACCAAATCAGAAGTATCGAGAGTCAGATCGTCAAAAATATCCAAACAATCGGCAAAAGCCACGTCCGACTCGTCATCTATGTCCCATAATTGTTCCGAAGAGGATGGAACTGACAGATCCTGATGGATCTCTATGTCATAATGAGAATAGGTAGATGCATCTCTCACAAGATCAGACAACACCTGGCAGACTGCATCATGCACTATATCCTCTCCAGATGAAAGGTCTCGCTCTGTCCTGAAGGAATCTATCCCCAAATCCCAACTGTGCTAATCATACTGCAATCTGCCTCTGAAGGTGAGTACTCTGTGCTACTCTCTGAATCGGGTCGCTGACACTTGGTTTGCTTCATCTCAAGGTTCACCTCTCCGCCTGGAGAATGGAACTTCATCATTCACATACCATAATCAAAAGTTGTGCCTGCGGTCCTAAGGAAGGGCCACCCGAGAATGATCTGAGATTCTCTCCAATGATTGGGGTCCTCCATGTCCAAGACTGTGAAGTCAACCTGATAGTTCTGCCCCTCAATCGAGATAACTACGTTCTTCACTTCTCCCTTAGGTCTCTTCACTGAACGATCTACGAATTGAAGTAAAGCTCTAGATTTGTGAAGTGGTCCCAACTCCAATTTCTGATATAAGGCTAAGGGAAGTAAGTTGATCGAAGAACCATTATCGAAGAGTGTGTGTGCAAATGCAATGTCGTCAATACGACTCTCCACATAGCGAGCACCCATGTCTCTCTTTTTCTTTGGCAAAGTCTGATTCTTGAGACAATAAGTTGTGGCTACTGATAAGACATGTGTCTTTATATTTCGGTTATCTTTCTTCCTGCTAACCCTTCTAGGTGTGCATCTCACCTTAAGGTATTTTTGGAAGGCAGGATGGTTAGCCACATATTCATTAAAACCTTAACTATGATGTTTTCTTTACAAAACCGTGCCATATCGGGGTCATCTTTCTGAATTTTGATGCACTTTCCTACCGTAAGAGCATGGGGGAAAGATATTGAAGCTAGGGAAACAGAGGATGAAGAGTCTGAATCATGAACTGAAAGATCATTCTTTGCATTAACGGAAACATAGTTCTTATACATGAATCTTTTGATGCAACATGGAATCGAAATCAAAACTATCTACTGAAGGTTGTGGAATAGAAGCTGGAGAGGTATCCGCCACAACCGAAGATGCAAGGTCCTCCGTAGACTCAGAAGAATATCCATGCTGACGATGCTGCATACGTGCTCTCCTCCTCCTCTCGGCTCCCTGAGTGGAAAATCCTCGAATGGTGCTGATGGGGCTCCGAAATATGATGCCTCTCATCCTCGTCCTCTGAAGACACCTCAGGTAGAGTTTCAGAGATGCCCCTCCTCGTGTCCCTCTCCCGGTCAGGTACAACCACGGTCCTTCCGCTCCTGAGTGACATGTGGTTAGCCTCATCACATAAAAGAATCTCATGTTCAGATTTAGGAGATGCTGAATAGTATACCTAACCAAAGTGCTGCTGAGAACTAGAACGGTTCAGGCTATTTGGGTTAGCCTGAACTTGGGCTGGGATAGAGGTAAAGGGTGCAGTCTGCTCGTCTCGCCATCTAGATAGGCGGTTGACATCCACCCGTAAGTCATGAATCTCGTTCCTGTAGGAACGTAGCTCGTCGAGTATCTGGTGCTGAATATCCACAGGACTAGACGAAGAAGGAAGTGGATAAGACTGTGAAGAAGAATGGGAAGACTAGCCCTACTGGCCAGTGTACTGCCTCTGCTGCTGCTGCTGGGGTTGCGGACCCTGCTGGCCCGCCTAGTAATGGCCCTGTTGGCCATACTGCTGGTACCGCTACCGCTGCTGCTGGGGTGGCTGGAATCCAGGGCTCTGCTGCGAAGGAGGTGGTGCGGAGGTGAATGTGGTGTTGTGAAAGGTCGAGGGACGCTGATAGGACTGTCGGTCACCTGTACTTCCCTGCCTGGCAGGGTCCTGAGTATACCATTTCCCATTCACCTCCCAAACTGGGGGAGGCTCCTCCTGGACTGTCTCTGCTAATGGAGGTGGCTGCTGGAAAGAGTGGGTATAGGATTGGTCCTGCTCCCACGGCTGGGGTTGCCCTGACACCAACTGCGCCTGAACATGGTGAACTCGGTATACGGGAGCAGAGGGTGCAGTCACGGCGGGTATCCTTATCTTAGATACCTTCTCAGTCAACTTCTCCATCTGTTTTGGAAGTTTGGAGACGCTCCAGTCTAACTCATCAATCCTCCTATCGATCTTCTCGACTACAGTAAGCTTGTATGCAAGAAGTCCCATGCTAGGGATCACGTCCTGAGAGAGATCGACTTCAGCTGATTTTCCCCTCCAAATGAGAGTGAAATGGAGAATGGTGTGTAGGCCCTGCTGGCCATCTGTGAGCGGCTAGTTTCAGCCATCTACTCGAATACCATCCAGACA